>OX424452.1:7428111-7546066 GCA_949152495.1 Lasius fuliginosus | reverse complement strand
CCGCAGTGTATTGATACGTAGCTTTATTATACGTTCGCCCAAGATCGGGAGAGATAGCCTTTTGTTATGAAATGCCGCTTAAATTAAAAGTGACCGAAATTCTAACTTAATGAGCAGTGGATACTAATAATAAATATCTCTGATAATTATTATAAGAGAATTGTGTGTACGCTTTCTCTCCTCTCTTTCTCTCTCTTTTTCTCTCTCTTTTTCTTGCCGGTCTCGGAGAGAAACTAACGATGAAACGTTATCTCTTTCGTCGAAGACCGCGGATTAAACGCACCATATCAGCTCAAGTCGGCCGTGAAAGTCCGGAATAATCGGGCAGGATTAATTAAGACCAGCACAAACGCGACCTAACATAATCGGCCGATGTTAACTCTGTGCCTTAATTCCGGAGCCGTAAATCCTTCCACGGCATCGTGAAAGGTAATGCGAAATACGTGACGTCGTTGATCACGCCGCCGTAGATCTCGTCTCGTTCACCCCCAAATCCCGGCGCCTCCTTCGGCCATCTAAACGCGAATTTTGCAGCTGACTCGGATTAAGGACTCGAACGCATGAAAAACAAGTCGCCGCCCTCAGC
Source organism: Lasius fuliginosus (assembly GCA_949152495.1). Taxonomy (NCBI): domain Eukaryota; kingdom Metazoa; phylum Arthropoda; class Insecta; order Hymenoptera; family Formicidae; genus Lasius; species Lasius fuliginosus. The sequence continues at coordinate 7,545,480 of OX424452.1, read as the reverse complement.
CGGATATAATTTCGACGTTGACCTCGACGCGTTTACGGAACTACGTATACATATGTTTGGATATAACGGATTAATTCATAACCCGCACTTCCGCGCACTGCTACTTGATTAGTTTTCCGATAAACGATTAATCCGGTCGCGAGTGATATACGTACCACAATTAGCGACAACTGAAACTGTGTTCTCCTAATATAAGATATTCTTCGACATAAATAACTCGCGATAACGTTTAATAATCCATTATTTCTCTTTGGCCAATAAGTGCTTTCTTATTTAATTTTACAATATGCTATTATAATTCTTTACCTTTTCATGTAAGATTGATTATCTTATATCTCTGTTTTGTACTTAAATTCAATGTTAAATGTTATATGACATTTTGATGAATATAGAAGCGGTTGTAATATAGGTTAGATTCTTGGGGAAAAAAAACTCGTATTTCTCGTTTCACAACAAAATGTCGGCTAGAAGTAATCGATATTCGTTCCAGTTTAAAAAAAATGAAGGACACGCGCAGCGTTGTATAAAATTGAAAATATGTATAAATGTAGGATGTGCAAACCTTTCAAATTATATTATGCTTTAATGTGGTGTACGCGAGTCGAAATATAAAATGCAATATAATTTAAATATTTCACTAGTCGCATGTGCCACGTACATTTTGACGGCGATGCTTTTTGTATGCGGTGATTCAGTTTACCAGAAATATTTTTATCTAGTTTCTCGCAGCGCAATCAGGAATTGTGCAAAATTTCGTAAAACACATTGACGCAAAACGAAAATTATTCCCGGATACAGCCACGCGAGAGATTCGCTATACTCGTTCTTTTTTTTTTCCCCTCGATCCGCGAGTATCAATTACGTCGTCATCGAGAAATCATCAGCTTCAGTTAGAGGTTCGCCCCGTCTCGTTATTAAAATCCATGGGTGCACCGCGCTTTCGGAGAGTAAGATTGATGCGGATGGATGAAAACGAGATTAAAAGGGAAACGTTTTGATCCTAGCCGAAAATCTCACGGGAATCTCCTTCCGCTTCCATCGCGAATCTTTTTATCTTCCACGAGGCATTCCGCCCCGCCGCGCCGGTCGGGATGTAATTTCAGGAATTGTGTGCTATTGCTATGTTTATGTGTATGCGGACCCGTGCATTCCAACGCTGCTGGCTTAATCGGCCATTGCGAAGATTAGACAGAAAACTTAATTATAAGGATCCTGATTGGTTGGATCCTCCGGAGGCTCACTCCGTGAAAAAGACAGGACTATCTGACGCGGATTCTCCGCGCGATAACAACCTTTGAAATTGCATGCAGGGTTCGTGATGCCGACTTGTTGTATCTCTGGATTATTTTTGAAATATTTATATAAATCGCGTTATAAATATTTTATTAATATAAATCTTTCGGTATTATTTCTATAATTCATGAAACGTAATGTAAATATCCGACTTGATTTTTATCCTTGAAATCGCACATCTGATGCTCAAATAACTGTTTTATGCTCTAAATAATGAATGGCTTGGTCAAACATTTATTAAAACCGGCACGTTGCTGGAGCAATCCCAATGAATGTACAAAAAGGAAAACTGCGAAACTATGACCGAATTTTTCTCCGCCGCTATATTCCATCGCGAGATACATGAATTATACGGCGGGGTCATATCGCTTCTCTATTTGTACATGCAGTGTCAACGTTTTGAATAAACAAGACCTTTTAATTAAGCGCGCTTCCAAGAGGCTGCACCCACGTTGTGGATCCTCAAAGACGTTGCCGGAACACGATTCTCTCTCTCTCTCTCTCTCTCTCTCTCTCTCTCTCTCTCTCTCTCTCTCTTTCGCGCGCGCACGCTTGCTATATTCCTCGGAATGATTTAAAACTGAAGTATATATACGGGGAGTAAAATATGCGAAAGCAAGGCGGAACGCGCGGCGCTGACCAATTTCACGGTTGCCAAAAAGACGAAGTCAAAAACTGCGTGCGGAAAAGCCAGGACGGTGGCGTGGCATGTGCCGGGAAAATTCATGCGGCAAAAGCCAACGGCGCTCTTAACGTCTCGTAACGAACAGCCAACGAACAGCCATGAAGGATACGAAGGGGGCTCGTACCGAAACGACGGGGCGATCGGCTGGACCGAGAACGGGGCCGAGATTTATTGGCCACGGCACGATTTATTTGACACGTTTAAATGCCTACTTTATCGCACTGGTCGATGGGGCACACATTCACACACACACACACACACACACACACACACACACACACACACACACACACACATAGTGTTTCAACCTCGGTCGGTCCCATCCTCGTTTCCGCTCCTCGACGATTTTGCGCATCGTCCATCGTCCGAGATTTTTAAGGTGTTTTCGCACACGAACGATGCCGCGACGCCGATTACGCGAGCGCGTATCCATGTAAAGGTGATCGTGCAGAATCCATCGGGATGTAACGGTGTTTTTCTCTCTCTTTCTCTCTCTGGAAACTTTTCCGACGATTCGGATATTTTTGGTATTCTCCACGGACACTTTTCCCAGTAATGCTTCTGAATGAAGCCTGATAATTCGACTAATTGCTTTAATCACTTGGCTATTATATCCGTACTATTACGCAAAAAGAATTTTGAAGTATTTTAAGTAGAAACAAACCGAGCATTACATGCTCACGTATGAGCGTATATTATTTCTGCATGTATATCTCGCAATTGATTCGCCTAAAAAAAAGTCTAAAATCATATACGTTTTTTTTCTTCTTATTTTTGTCAGCGCGTTAAATAAATCTTTTATTTATAGTTTTATATCATATCAATCAATATGAATATAGAGGATTAAAAGTTACTAAGAGATTTCATTTCCTTCTCTCAATTTGGAAGAGTCCCGTTGAAGATTTGTTAAAGCGAGAGCGCGATTTGTTGTAGAGTTCCCATACGTTTTCCCGAGTCGCTTGAAACGTGTACGTGATATCCTCGATTTAAGGGGCTAGAGAAATGTGATAAACGTTCGCGCACGAAGGTTCGATTTTCGCGTTTATCTGACTGCCGGGCGGCCCGGGGTTTATGTCCGGCGTGACTTTTCCGATCATCGAGTCACCGACTTTATTATCAGCACGTCGGCACTAAATACCGTCGACCGAAAATCGATGATGCGATAAGCCAACTTGACCAGATTCGTTTGCATATCTGCGGCACGAAATGACCGTGCGGCGAGCAACCGTCGCGCGAACGTATTAATCCGCATATTAACTCTTCGTTATATTGTTGCGCGCGTGCGAAAAAAACGCAGGAGGACGGTGAATCATATAATCGGGACAGTATATTTTAATCTCCCTTATGTTATAATACGTACGCATTGCTTGGTTTGCGCGTTTGTACAGGGTTGATATCGAGGATTTAACCTTTGAACAAAAAATTAACAAAAAAGAAATATGGTATTAAGAAACACTTTCATTATGGAATCGCGTTTATATTAATTGCCGAGTACTCTCTATCTCTGTAATATATTTAGATATGCAATTTTCGACGCAATGTAACATAAACGGAGCGTCTATTTGAAATATAATCCTAATTTAGAGTACGCGTTTATATAACTTATATAATTATAACGTCTCTCCCCAACGAAAGCTTTCGAAACCGACACACACCCACGCACATACATACATACATACACGACACACACACACACACACACACACACACACACCTCTTATTAAGGCAAATCTCGATTTGTACTGTAGTAGCGCTGTCGTTAATCTAATGCATCTTGCGGTTATATTATGCTAAAACGTGCATTGCTACTGCTTTTGCTCATACAAATTTTGAATAGCACGCATCTCAGTTCGGTCCAGTGATTTATATTAGCGGCATATTAGAAATACGTCGCGTGTCACTCGCGACGTGAAGCGAAGGAATGCAATCTTTAACGTACATACTGTAATGCAATTCAACGTAGTTGTCGAAATTAATTTTGCACGACGGACTTTTATCATGTCTTACAAGACTATTTCACGATGCGATGTGATTTATTTTCATTCCACCGTTGAAATCTCGTTTGCCGAGATAAGGCAATAAAGTTCCACCATTATCGTCGATCTTATTATTCCGCTAGAGAAAACTCACTTCCACATTTTGAATACGACAAATCTGTTCTCCTCGATTAATAAACCCTTCGAAACATTACAGACACACGCGCGTAATTCTTCTCGAGGACGATCTCGGCTCTCTTTATCTATCTCTCTGTCTCTATCTTTCTCGAATCGTAAATTTCATTACGAGAAATTTCTATTGTCTCATCTATTCTGCGAGCGTTATAAACCCGTTATCTTTATTACCGTTATCTTCTATATACATATACTAGTATCTTATCTTCCCTTCCGTGCAGTTTTTAAACGACGTCGCTTGCATTAATCTGCGTGGATTATCCGCTTGTAAGGTACTTAACGAATTTCGTGGATTCTTTGGCGTTTTCGAGAGTTTCGAAATTCAGCTTCATGGAGCGCGATCGTCCGACTGGAAAGGACACCGCATTTAGCGGCGAGGGTGGATGGAGGGATTCGAGGAATCGAGTATCTTACTCGATGGACGGGTTACACGAATGGGACCACCGGGGGTGAGGGAGGGGGGGGGGAGGAGGTTCGTCAACGAATCTTCATCGCGGTCTCGTTGAAATTCGAGATGATGGTCGACGTCGATACCGTTTTACGCGGGTGTAGCGCTTGCCTTACGGTGATTATCTCTGACTGGTTAAGCTCCGTGGCGGGAAGCTCTCCTGAGGATTATCTCTCTGTCTCAGCCTCTATACACCCTTCAGCCGCTGTCGATATTTCAACGGTCTTATCTGCTCCTTTGGGATACCGGTTCGAATTGCCCTCGGCCTTTCATATATATATATATATATATATATATATATATATTTTCTATATGTTGACTGGTTATACATTGTTCTGTTAATTAGATTACGGTTAGGACGTCGGGAATTCTTAAAAACTGTCTGAGTAGACAGCATAATGAAAATCTGGCAAACGTTCCAGCTCCGTGCCAGAAGTTACCGTCATTAAATGAGTTTTACGTTGGTATGAAGAGATATTTCATAATGTTTCGCGAAAATTTAATATTTTTTTTCTAGTAAAGAAGAATATAATCGATACGAGTTCTTTGATAGATGAATTATCAGTTTTATCTTTTTAATATAAATGTAACAATTTTCTACGGAATCGGTGGTATGTACATTTTCTAGCTCCGCGCTAATCATATTTAATTTTTAGATATCAATTAAAACGCATTATTATATCCTAATTCTATATTATTAACGTAAAACATTCGGCAACATTATCAATGATTCGTTAATCACCGCCGTTTTCGAAAGAAAAAAATAATCTAACGAATAATATAATTATCCACGGAACTCGCAGAAAAAAGCGAGCTAGGTGTTAGCGTGTCTGCCGGATAATAATTGTCATTAACACGGAAATATGTGCTGGAAGTATCCCGCCAGGATTGCGCGCCTGGCCCCTTTCGCTCCCTTTTCTTCTCTCCTTCTCCCTCGTAACTTCCGCTACGTTTTTTCGATCTTTCGCTTCTCACTTTTCTGCGCGAGACCATCCGACATAAGCTCACTATCTCGTTGGGTCCCTTAGCGCTTACGGAATTTACGCTCTCTCGCCGAAGTTATGCGTTTTTAACGAGGGCAGAGAACTTTCGCGCTCATGGATCTACCGCGTCAGTTAATTCTCGCCCCGCGTATCTTACTGGTCGCCGTGTAACGATAATAACCGACACTAATCGAGAGAATAATGTGTGATATTGTCGTTTAAATTTCCTTATCATCTCGCGTGGCACGCACGATAACGCGAGATCTTTAGTCATAATGTAGTCGAATGTTGGAAACTTACGTGCGCATTTTCTTCTGTGCGAATATGGCGAACGTTTAATTATTCTGCAATTAAACATAGTTATATAAAAATATTATGGATGTAGCATATATATATATATATATATATATATATATATATTACATATGTTGTGATATCTTTTCGCAGTCTAAATAGCCAATTGAGTTGGCAAACGAATTCGGAAAAGGCCACTTTTATTTTAGGCAATTTTAATCATATTTTTTTTCAATGCTTTCAAGTATCGACATACGACGATATTACAGTGGATATATTTCGATTCCAATATCGAGTTAAGTGTCGCGCGTTGAACATCGTATGAAAAAAAGCGACGTGTAAAATTCTTTTTCTCATTTGTCCCTGTCAGATTCGCGCGGGAATGATTTCGCGAGAGTAAAAACGCGTGGACATGGCGAACGTTTAATTATCCTGGGCTGACTCGCAGCGTTCTCAGATTAGGTAGCTTAGAATTAAGGGACACGGGGTTCTAGACTTTAGCGTACTACGGACACAGGGGCTTTCACGCTCATCCTAACTACTATACTCTGTCGCCTAGCAACCAGAAACCGTCTCGTCGGTCGCTCGGCTTTTGCGATTAATCCATTCGAAGTGCAGATTAAACCGCCACGTTACTTTCTAACCGCGAGCGCATGTACGATCGCTCGTCAATATTCGTAACTTCCGTTAAAGTTAGAGATCACGAACGACGATTCCACGGAAGTTGGCGGAAAGTCACGACTCAGCATCGAGAAAAACTCTTTTTCTCCCGTGATGTCCCTCCCCGGTAAACGAGAACGAATTGCGACTCCCTTTTACGACTATTAATATTAACTATATTAATTTGTTTCTACTTATAATATACCGGATGCTCTAAATATTTCATAATTATGAGTGTACAAGGAAAATTTAATTAAGATTCTCCGTCATTGTCGGGACGCACACACACGGCCGAGGCGTTGCCGCTCATACTGCACTTAAACACAAACGTCCGACACACATATTCGCCCTGATAAACTGACGAAAATGGAACTGCCAAGCGAGGAGCAAGACGGAGAAGTTTGTCGAACATATGGGACAAACATCTGTTATCTTTCGAACGTATTGTACAAAGGTGTCGCAAGAATTCATCGGACAGAAATATAACGTTTAGAGATAAAGCTCTTTATTGCACGAAAAAGGGCAGGTTTATACGGACATAGAAAAATTATATAACATCAACATACGTATGATATATATGTAGTACATCTATGCGAACGATTAAAAGTCCTTCCAGAGCCTCTTTTCTGAAAGAAAAATAAAAATCGTATCCACGTGGTGACGCGTGACAATCCGCAGATAACCGAGTCAAAGGCATTTTGCCGCAAAATGAAAAATTCCACGGCGTTCTGAAAAATTCCGCTCGCTTAACGCGATATATATTTCGCGCTCCGCGTCACGGTGCGCGCGTAGTTAATTTATTTAACGGTGCCACGCGGCTTTCGCTCGCACGGAAAGCTTTCCATGAAAATCGAAGGTGGCGGCGCGGACATCGCGGGGGTGAAAAGGGGGGGGGGGGAGAGGGTGGAGGGTGGAGGAAGCCCGCGTTTTTTTCGGCGGTACTTTTAATCTCCCAAAATCCCGCGTAATGTAATATTTTCGCTCCGACGTCACAATTTCTCTCCGTCAAATGGAACCGACCGACCTATCGCGAGGCGGGCGGCGACGCGAAGAGATCGACGTTCGATGGATATATCGATTATAGCTCGAGAGTCCACGCGGGCGTGGATCCGTGGATATTTCTCGTCGAATTTGAATTTCAAGCCCCGGCGCGCAAATAGATTCAATTTTTAACGAGCGCCGTTGTCCGTCGCGTACATTTGCCCCATCGACGGTTGCAGACGCGTCGACCGAGTAACGTTACAACTCGAATCGCGCGCGCGCTCGTCGTCCATAAATGTAAATGAAATTCCATTGTCGGCGGGGGTTGATGTTCGCGTTGTTCGACAGGTATGGCGGAAAGAAACAGCGGAGGTTAACCCCGCGGAGACAAAAGATTTGCATTTGTCGGAAATCGCGCTGCGGTTCGTTGCGCGTTTGGTCTTATCGTTCTGTTTCTCTCTCTCTCTCTCTCTCGGTTTGTCTCTCTGTCGATAATAATTTTATCTAATTCTCTCGTTTGATGAAAACGCTTCTATTGAATCTGTAATATGTCGAGCTATGTAGAAGAGATTGCGTCGGCTATAAGTAGATGCGCGGATAAGCCGCGGATAAATGAAGGGAGAAACGTGAAATAAGTAATTTCGTTGAAAGAATAGGGGTAGCTGTAAATTCGCCATTATTACGCAAAGATCGATAACGATAGTCACGTTAAATTCTATTGTACGCCGGGGCCGGAGGCTTAATGCGATCCGGAAATGGAAAGGGACGGTCGGGGAACGGTGAAAAACGTGGAAATGGAAAAATGTTCGTGGAATATCATGGCAACCCCTAGATGAACGGCTGAGGTTAGAATTAAGGTGAAAGGAAAGCGAGGACATTATCGGGTTGGCCCATAAATCCAAGAAGATTAGTCCACCGCGAATCTTACCGGGTTGCCCTTCCGAGATAGATATGTACTTGCCGTTGCAATCTTGCGAATACTTGAATTTTTCGAAACGCGCGTATAACAGCCACGTCGATGTAAATTTTCAAAATTTAATTTTCCAAGATGATCATAAACAATCCGTTATTAAGTCGATTGAATCTATACGATTGCACATCGGTTAATCGAAGCATTTATGTCGGTGAAGCTATTTTTCCCTGAGATATCCCTCGTCCAATTTCATTGGGGCGAATTTCTAATAACGCATTCGGCCGTCCGTTATTAAAATGGGTTAATTTTTTAAATCGTGTCCTAAGCGATAACACGGCGCCGCGAGCGGAATAATCCTCGTTACGTGGAGTTAATCTAGCCACATTTTTATTAATTATCATTAACCGCCTTTGACCGAGCCAGCAGGCCGCTGGTGATGGTGATTTTAATACCAGGCTATTATTATCCCGCTACTTTCCACGTAGCGTAATCGCTTTTCTCGTTTAAGGATATCGCATATATTTACTTGATAAATGTATTTTAATGGAGCACTGCCAGAACTATCAAAGTTTGCTTAGCGTTTTGATCGAGATTCGTTCGCATATTATTTTAACATTCCATAAAGTTTTTTTTTTTCAAATTTAGATAGAATGTGTCGTTAATGTGCACGAAAGAAATATCGATTGAGTTCACAGTAAAATCTGATTCAAGTTCCGCATCGCAGTTCTATAACGATTGAGTAAAAGTTTTGATATAATATAACAGAACGACAGACTTTCGCAAGATAATAAGACAGATTTCGATATATTGAGGAAACTCGTATTTCGAAAATGACAGGCAAGTCTACATTACGTTAAGCTCATACGAGTATGGTAACAGTTGATTACTACAAGCCACAAGCGGGTGGGGGAAGGGGTAGTGACACGCAGGAGTAAGACGAGACGATGGGGGGACAACGGGCGAACCAGAGTAGATAATCAGATAATCCACCGAATCAGCAATTAGTATACATTGGAATAATTAACACCGATCTGCCGTTAAATCCTCTCGAGCAAGACACCTATGCCACTCGGCTCCTCAATTACAAACAGAGATTGCATGCTCGTCACGGGATGCTCCTCCAGCTATTATTTGCGCGCCTACGTAACACGCCAAAGTTGGCCGAACCGCAAGAAGTTGTTCGACGAAGCGAAACACGTACCACATCGTGCGCGAGCAGTGGATTAAGCAAATATTTGGTTTGCGTATGGAATTTACACGTCTTTGATATAATCACGGTCGTTTTCGATTAAATTTCCTCCACTGTAATATCTTTATCCAATTATTGAGATACTACGTCGCGATATAATCGACGAATCGATTGAGGAAGAAAAGATATGTGTACGCACGATTATAAATTTCTATCCAAATTTATAATATTATAATGTTTAATGCTTAAATCACTCGTTTCGCGTATCAAAAATTTTGCTTTAATTAAACGTCTCCTTCGTGGAGCGTACGCAAGTTGTCGTGCCTGGACGCCTTTATATCGGCGTCCAAAGAAAATGCAATTTCAGTAAATTGACAAGCAGGCTGCGCAAGAGTTCGTTCTTTTGATCGCGACCCACATCTTTATCGACAGTTTGACAGATTAAGGAGCCATGTAGTTACGCGGTAGCGACTTGTACCCCAAAGATAAAAAAAACTCTCTTGCGCGGATATCAATGGTAAAAAAAAAAAAAAAAAATTTGCGATGCAACCGCAATCATCGTGGAATGTGATCAACGGCCCGTCGTGTTTCGATTTTTTTCGACATCTCGTTTCTTCGTTATTTATCTCGCGTATTGTATTTATTAACGATTGATGGAGCATGTATAGATTCAAGTGCGAATGAAAAGTGCTTTCTGCAATTGTTCATTTTGCCTGAACATTCGCCGCACAAAGCGCCATCCTCTCTCTCTTCCCCTCTCCATCCCTTTGTCGAAATCGCCCTTATTGCGAAAATCGAACCGTAACTCCCGAGTGGCCCGTTTTGTAAATACACTTACTGGCTTTTACTGGTTTATCGAGTGCCGGGGAACGCGCATTTCCTCGACACGTAATATCTTAACGATCGAAAAGGAAAACTTGCTGCAACGTGTTCTATAATCGTGAAGAAACTCGTTTACAGCATTCGACCGAACGAATCTTCGTATATTGAGAAAGCGGATCTTTATCGTAAAACGATATATCTTGTTCTAGAAAATTGAGAATAATATTGGCTTCTAATGTGAAAAAAAGAAAATCGACAACTTTCCACACAATCTTTCTCTTTTCTCGATTCTCTTAATAAGTTATAATTTAATCGTACAAGGAGAGAGAGAGATTGGTTAAAATGAATAATTATAATCAACTGTTTTCTTTAAGTATCTCGATGATAATGTCGGGTACTTTAGGTTCCTCTGTAGCACGTTCCATAATTCCGGCGTCATTTATAAATGCCTTTGGCATCGCTTTAATTAACTTCTCCTTAGGCTTTCAACGAATAGGCAAGCTCGAGGGTATGAAACTCTAGCAAGGAAATTCCTAACGATTTCGCATCTGACGGTCTCTTTAATGAAATGAGTTTCAATTTGACTGAGTATACACGCACTTCTCGTCCGTGTAGTCGAATGAGGAAAGGGAGGGAAAGTATTTAAAATTTCCAACTCGAAATTCCGATCGTCTAGAATAATGAGAATATTATGGATCACGCCGGAGTTGTGATTAATTAACGACTCGTTACGCGAAACTAAATCACAGGATATTAATGCTTTTCGGGTATAATTTACTTTCTGAAACGTTTCCCTATTTATAAGAGCAAATTGATTTATTCCATATTTGTATAGCATCGCGATTGATTTTAACTTATTCGCCTTCAAAATCAATAATATGAGCTTTTATCGATGAAAAATGTTGCCTCTCTCTCTCTCTCTCTCTCTCTCTCTCTCTCTCTCTCTCTCTCTCTCTCTCTCTCTCTCTCTTTCTCTTCTCTCTAGAGCTTCATCAAATTTATCTTGTATTGAATTAATTCGATCGAATTGAATTTATTATCGCCAAATTTGTTATTTATTATCGCTGTATAAGATGACAGAAAACGAACTCGATAACAAGGGATGACCGAGAAAGGGAAAGATGACGAGATCGTAAAATATAATATATAAGATTCGATTGACTTTTATCGGGACGAATCGGGCCCGTGCTCCTTATTCGCGAGCTGCACGGGTGAAAATTATCATAAATCAATTTTGGCGAGCATGAGAGGACTCCAAAGTGCGTTAACGGTCCCACTTTAGCCTCTGACAGCACGAGGGCAAATGCTAATTACGAACAGTCCCGAATCGGCCGAATGCGGAAATATAAGCGAGTGCTCTCGCGTGGTAGAGAGACACGAGAGACCGTAAACAGGAAATTTTTGCGTTTCAAAACATTAATTTGCACATCGCACTGGCATCTATAACCGCGCCTATACTTGCGATAAAGATATTAACATATGAACGGGCCGGTATGGCACGCATTAATGTGCAATATTCATATGGAGATTTCACTCGAAGAGTATTATGGATCTAACAAGCCGTGGCTAACCTATTTACATAAATGATGACATCCGGCGCGATTTAGTTCCGTGGTGACTTATGGACTACCGCCATCGATGCACCGGACATGGAAGTGCATCGACAGTCTTCGATCGATGTTTCACATTTCCGGGTTACTGAATTGTCCGTGAAGCAGGCTCGTGACAGGATAAATTTGCGAATTTACAAATTTTCGTTTCCCAGATCACAGCACTAAATCATTTTTATCATTAGGTCTAGTATTTTCGAGAAAGAAAATACGATTATAATTCTCATCGATATTAACTACATAATCTAATGAATTAAACCGTTAAAATCATGTGGCCTGAGAGATTTTTACAAAAACCAATTTTTTATCCTGTCTATTAATAACGATTAGATAAAAAATTACGTCCATCTGTCGCCTTTTAATTGGATCGAATGCCTCAGTTTTATCGCGTTTTATGTCAATATTAGAAATAATTCGCAATTATTGATTAGATCATTAAACGGCAATCACATTAAGTATTTTCCTCATAGTAGAATAATTACGTGACGCTGTGCTGGACATGCCTTTTTTATTCAGCGTGAATATCAGCTAATTTCATGACAATTGATGCTTTTCCCGTACATATCGCAATTGCGACAGTAATTCGTGCATTAATTTATTGATAAAATCTTCTGCCCAATAGCTCGAACGTAATTTCAATATGCAAAAGGAGGGAAAATCGTTTGCTGTTAACGTTACGTCGATATTCTATCGCATGATACACTTAATATCATGTAAATAATTTCACGATATTATGCAAAATATAATTTCTTAATTTATTTGTCGGATATTAAACCATATAAACGACATATAAACTTCGAAATTTACATAGTAATGTTGTATCTTTAATTTATATTACTTCTTTTTCATATGAGAGAGAGCAGATTTATTTTATCAGAATGTAATTCATCTTTACTGTGGTAACATCAAACATTAACTAAACTTTGTAGACTATTTTATATTATTGTTTGCAACGCGAAATTTTTACAATCGCTTCTCGAAGAAGTTTACTTTTGCAGCGTTTATTAAAAAGAAATTTAACTCGTGTCAGCCTTGAAATGACCGATCTCAAATCATCCCAAAAGTTTTCGTACAATAAAGATCAGTGATGAACATGTACAATATATAGATATGCGATGAAAATGCAATATTCCGAGTCACAACCACAGGAAAAACCTTTAATAACGGAGCGTTGCGGTTAGCTATGACGTTTACTTTTCGTTAACCAAATTTGCATCCGCGCTGCGTCGATAAACGTCGATAATGATTTTCATTCGACTGATAGGTGTCAAAATGACGTGGCATGCGTGACACGCATTTCGCGCGTTGTTTCCACGCGATTTCCACCGTGTGAAAACGTGTTCGCTATTGCAACGAAATTTCGCATGCGTGCTTTGAAAAAAAAACCGTGATATCGTTCCAAGTATGTACGCGTCGGTTGAAGTTCGAACTCGCGGAAAGGATTGCAAGAGTTATCGATCCTTGCAATCCTTGCATATTAATTAGTTTGCGAAATCGAATAATTCAATAATTATCTTAATTGCAACTTCGTTAATTGCAATAAAAAGAGTAGGATTCAGTTAACGCGTTATCGCGTTGTTTAAGAGCTAATTTATTCCATTCCATTCGAATACGTAAATATAATTTCTGTCCACGCGCGCAAAGGGGCATAATCCAGTAGTTATAATTTAATGGAAAACAATGAAAACGGCCGACAATGGGCGAGGATGGTAGCGCATTTACGATTGTACAATAACGCGAGGCAATAACGGTCGAAAAGAGAACCGCGCGCGCCTGCATGTCCGAACGATTTTTTTCATCCGTGCGGAACCTTTCGACGCTATGGTATTTTCGGCGCTATAACAATATCATAGGACATACCGGCGTTATTAAGAATCGCGGGCTTCGTTTACCGCCGCGACAAAAAATACGGTAAAAGTGGCGGCTATAAAAAGTTTTCGGGATCGAAAAACTTTTATTCGTTTTCCACACATCCGCTCTTGTCTCCCCTCCCTCCCCCCTCTCTTCGTCCCGCTTTGCTTTTTCTTTCTCGCCTCCTCACCTTCGGTCGCCGATGGCCGCCACTATCACAGGGGGAAATATCTCTCTTTTGTGGTGGATCTCTGTGTTCCCAGCTCTCGTTTACCAGAATATCACATCTGCCCGTTGGAAATTGAGAATCGGTCTCTGCTTTTAACGCCAGACGAGACTTTCATCTCGCGACACCTCTATTTTTACGTGACTAAAGATCGGTACGCGCGTCTTCAAAGATTTTCTCTACCTCTCCCGGCTTCTCCTTTCTCGCGCGCCAAGTTTTACGCGCGTCCAGTTTATTTCAATTTATTCCGTTGCCGCGACGAGCGTATATATCGTTACGATGTCACGCGTAATAAACCACGAGACTTGAATAATAACTAGACGCGGAGAGTCGTCGAGTCAACGCGAGTCACGCGAATAGGGAGGAAGACAAATGGCATAGCTGTAACGAATTGTTCAGTTTCTCCCTGGCGCTTAGCAAGAAAGCTCTACTCTTATCAGAAACTTTTTTCTCTCAATCAGAATTGAAATCTAACAGAAATTAATTTTACGATATTTACTCGGATATCTTTGTCTTAAAAATTTACGTTTGATTCGCAAATCCTTGTTTTTGACAAATAAATTGCAACACTATGTGTATGTACATAGCGTCCGAAATTCGACGTGATCAGGAAAGGATCGATAGTTCGGATCTCGATTCGGTAACATCGCGAGGCAATTTCCTCTTCGAATATCTCACGATAAGAGCGAGGCATCCGTGTCGCAGATCATTTCAGTTTCCTGGGAAAAAGCCTTAGGCTACGAGGACTCTTAATATATCCTCGAGAGTTCTTTCGACGATTCACAAGAGACGTTCGGCATTCAAATCGGACGCGTTCCAGTGGAATGGCACGTGAGAAACAGAAAGGATACGCGTTTGTGGCCATAAGCGGTATCTGCGAAGGGAAAAAGTTCGCGTATAGTCAGACACAAGTGATGAAATGTAGAGTCAGTGAAATGCGTGAAATGCCGAGCACTTTATTCCGACACGAAATGCAAGATTGAACGAGTATCTAATCCAATTTAATTAACATAACACAGAATTAACTATGAAAATTGTATTTATAATTCGCAAAAATATCATTTTTGTAAACGGCACTTTAAGAATAGGAAAGTATTTCGACTCAAATCGATTCTGATTGAAACATGTCTTATTAATCTTTGTGTAAAATAAAAACGTTAAATCCTCTTCTGCAATTTTTTTTTAAAGTTACATTTAATTATTTTGGGAAATTAGTGAAAATTGTACAATTCTTTTTTTGGAACAAAATTGAGAAATCTCAATTAGATTAAAATGCAATGAGAATTGGCTATTAACTTTGTAGAATATTCTATTCAAGTTCTACCTATAATTCGATCAATTTATATTATTTATTTGACATTCTATTTCAACCGACATAATCGAACTGCGATTTCTATGGTCGTGCTGCACGTCAACGATCGTCTCGTCGCCGTTATCGTGAAAAGAGAACGACGGTGGTTCGTCAAATCTCCGGGATAACGCATTACGGGAATGGTCGGTCCGGCGTATGAATTATGTTCGTAATGCGCGATGGGTGCACGCTGTGTGCCGTTAATATGTGCGCAAGTACATACGTACGCACACGAACTCTCTCTGTCTCTATCTCTCGCATACAACAAGAACCGATGCGGACAGCGACGCGGACGAGTTTCCCTCTCGCCCATACGTTATTAGAGCAGTTGCGAAACGGGGGATCCCTGATAGGGCATAGTAGTCGAGAGAGAGAGAGAGAGAGATCGTGTATGTTTGGACCGGTTACGAACACGATGCTGCTGGTCCAGGCTAGATTTGATACGACGGCATTGTATGCACTTCCGACTAGCAAGAACGATGCACGTGTACGCAGATAACGACGCGTTATGGTGCTATACTATAGCACACAGTGTAACGAGCCGCGTTTGTAATCGCGGGTGAACTTACGCGATACTCATCGACAGCGTGTAGCCTCGCGCTCGCGAAAGAGACCAGTCGGTTTGGTGAGATTCCCTATTCCGTTCTTTGGATTCCCGCTCCGCTTTTGCGAGAGTTCCTTTTTTCTTTCGCTAATGACTACTTAATGCGGAATCACAAGCTCCGGTTAAAACTACAATCTTCGTTGTCTATGAGAGAAGCAGTTTTAACGATGGACTATTACATTTAAAAGCTTCGCTGCGCGATAGTAGTCTAACACACTTTTGTAGGAACTCGGAAAAGTTGATCTAAGTAATTTGAGTATTCGCGCCGAGTTAATTTGATTTTTTGTTTGCATTTTTTTTATAAAAAAAAAATGTGAGAGAGAACTAGTCTAAATTTTTTTACCATTAAAGCCTTGTAAATTGAAAGGAATAATTGTGGTAAAATCAATAGGAAGTCATCAGTTAACAGTACGTGTTAGCAATCTAGATATCTCCCTATTGATTTTACCACAATTATTCCTTTCAATTTAGAACTTAAGCTTTAATAGTAAAAAATTTAGACTAGGTTCTCTCTTCCTCTCACATTTTTTTTTATAAAAAATGCAAACAAAAAATAAGATCGCTAACAGTACATGTTAGCGATACTGATTACTGTTAACATGTAATTTACGCGAATAGTTAAGGATTAAATATCAGGAAATTGATATTATTTCAGTGCTCTCGCGAGCACAATGTCTGGAAAATGAGATAACTGTTAAAAGAAAACAAGTTGCTGAAACATTTTGAAAATATTTTCATTTATACATCTCGACATAATAGAAAATAATAAGATCGGAGATCGATATCCCATTATTCAGTCTACGAAAAGATTGCTGTACTTAAGTAAATGGAAAAATATAATAAAACTATTTAAGGGACGAGACGTATATACAGGACAACAAAACGAGAAATGACTCCCAAAACACTCGCGATGCAATTGCAATCGCCATTGTCGATCATGGGGGTTGGACAAGCTGCCGCAACAAAAGCTACCGAAAAACAAATCGTTGCGTGCAATATCGACGCCGGTTTCAATCATCCCGATCCGCGCGATTCGCGCTCTTTTCCAGAAAAATTTCGTGCCGATCGAGCGCATTCATTCGTGGTACCAAGCGCGAAGGAAAATGTTTGTTTACGCGGCTGCGGAGACAAGCGGTTGTACGAGAGAGAGAGAGAGAGAGAGAGAGAGAGAGAGAGAGAGAGAGAGAGAGAGAGAGAGAGAGAATAATCTATCACGAGAGAGAGATAGGTGGACATACGTTAGAGTCGCGTTGCCGACACAGCGGAGACGAAATCAATAGCGTGCTGGTGGAAAATTCGAGATTTTCCGCGCTTCCGCCTCTTTCCTTTCACCCTCTTCTTCTCCCCCCCTCTCTCTCTCTTTCCTTCCCGTTGTTTCCGTCGTCGTTTTCTTGTACATTATGGGTGTACCTTCGCTTGTAACGCGCGCGTGAGGTAAAACGCGAGCGTAGGAACAACGGAGCCAGTAGAAGATGAACCGGACCGTAAAACTTCGAATCACCCGTTCGTAAAAGCATCGGTACGCGGGGAATTTACTCTAAAGCCGATTCTCCGCTCTAAACGAAACGGGGTCAACTCTGTCCCCCTAAATGCGTTAACGTCTGTCGCGAGAAATTTTCGAATCCGCAAAAAAATCGTCTCTTTTTTTCCTTCCGTTTTCCTCTTTTTCTTTTTTTTCGCGTGCTTCAAGTTTTCGATTCGACGTTTTATTGCGCCCGTTACATGACGCTTGATTTGATCACGTTTTCAAGCGAAGCTATGAACCGCTATGAAATATTTTATTGCGAAGTTTTCTTATTCGCGTCGCGCGCGCGATTCTGTTTCGGGGAATGTGTATACTATGTATGGATTTAGGCTTTCCCCTCTCTCTTCTTCCCCCGCGAAATGATTTATCGCGCTGAGGGCAAATAAATTTTAGCAGCTTACAAGAGTTCGCGTCTAGTTAATACGTCGCACAAATGGTGAAATTTATTATCCATAAAATACGTCAATCACGTCGGCGCGATTTTATCCGCGCGATCGTCGACCACGTTCGCGCGGAGCATAGCGTACAATAATCTCGTCGTCAAACGACCAATCGACCGAGATCGATAAGTGCATCGAAGGCAAACTCGCGAATATATCAGTGTGTATATACACACACACACACACACACACACACATATACATATACATACATACATATATGTGTGTGTGTGTGTGTGTGTGTGTGTGTGTGAGGAGACTATGCGTTGATTTATGCGACGCATCACGCGCTCGAGCGCGGCCGATGGCTTACATTATTTTTAATCCAGGCTTGATCGCGTCGCTGTCATTTTCGACACGACTCGTTGACGTTCAAGCCAATGAACGCAGGAAGCCCGCGTCGTCGACAACGAAGCGCTCGTCTCGTCGTGTGTCGTCACGTTACAACGTATAAAAAAAAAAAGCCCATGGAATATAAATCCATATTTGTTCCGGAAACTTCACCGATACGTAACGCCGAATGACGCACTCGTGGCCTAAATAAATAAACATTAGCCGCCCTGCCACCGATAAATGTCGGGTGAATGCATGCGGTAAGTCTCTTTTGATCCCTTCGACGCACATTCTCTTCCTGCGATCTATAGTTTCCTCTCCTAAGATACATATATATCCCTCTTTTTGCATCATAAAATCGCATTTGCGAGCTGCATATAAGATAGGAGTATAAGGTACGCCAGTTCCGATAGAGTATAATTCCTTAGAGTCGGTGTTTGAAAGATCTCAAATAATACAGATGTACACAATGTTTCGGGAAGTAATACTCTCTCGCATTTGGGGACGCGTTATATCGGGGATTATTATCGACATTTCGGCGATCATACCGCACGATCCGGAAGTAACAATCAGCTGATACGTGTGCATGTACCGATAATTTGCGCAAATTTGCTATTCCGTGTAAGCATAAACAATCGCGATGTTTGCCGCAGGCGTAGAGAGAGAAAGAGGGGGCGAGAGAGAGAGAGAGAGAGAGAGAGAGAGAGAGAGAGAGAGAGAGAGAGAGAGAGAGAGAGAGAGAGAGAGAGAGCAGAGAGAGAATCACGGTGCCTGTCTTCATGCCGTTCTCCACGTACATATCATATATATATCATTAGAGGTCCACACAAATCTCCGCAAACAACTGTCGCGATTACCGCAATAATCGAGCCGGCGCAAGTGTTCGTATTCTCCGAGTTTTGCGCGATTAATCGTAACAATAAAACCATTATATCTCTCCGATTGGACGACTAGAGTTATTAGATTGTCTTCACGGACACATGAGATCTACATATTTCCAAGAGAGAAAGAGAGAGAGAGAGAGAGAGAGAGAGATAGAGAGAGAGAGAGAGAGAGAGAGAGAGAGAGAGAGAGAGAGAGAGAGAGAGAGCTATATTTGCACAGTCGCGACCAACATTTAACAATATAAAGCGTATAAAGAAGCTCGTAAAGTAAACACGGCACAAACCGCCCGTGAAATAAATAGCGCAGCCTGCGACGACGAATTTTTTTTTACGCGTGCAACAAGTCTGCGCCTCTCTTAGCATAATCTCTTCTGTGCGCGAAACGCGTTTCGTTTATCTAACATCTACGATATTAAATGATTACTTAATTTCGAACGTAACTACGCCGACGTTATATTTTGGACGATGTAAAAGTAACATTTAATTGCGCGATCGATGACGTTTATTTCGTACATTCACGGTGAATTAAATACGGAAATTATTCATCGCAAGGGTACAATGTTTTATACGCAATTTATTCCGCACGCATCGCAGAGAGCGTGCGTACGCATACCTACACGATACGCAGAAATATGTATTGCGTATATTGCGAAGAAAACTGGGCCGCTCCGATCGCATTTCGTCACAACACGGGCGATAAATTACACGACGCTCTCTCAAGCGATGCGCGATGAATGGAGTCCAGTGAAATTCGAAAATTGCGAGAATTCCCGTCAAAAATAAAAAAAAAACTAAATCCGATTTGTTAACGTTTTATTTTTATCGTGTCCGAGTTGTGGTCGTCGAAATCGTATCGACGCGTCCAAATCCGTGACGTAAATCAGACGGAAAAACGGACGAGACGTAATGTGAAGATAATACGTCATTAGCGAATCGTTGTTTCATGTAGGATTCATCCGTTTAATCGCACCGGGAATATCGCGCTTTTCTTGCTGAGCTTCGCTCTTTCTGCTTGACTGAGTATACAATCGAAATGGCCGAAGAGATATTTATTGTGGCATAATTGCGCTATCTCTTATTTTCGATTTTTGTTTCTGAAGGGCGAATCCAAAGTCGATCTTTATCACGGAAGAGAATAAAGTATAATTTTATATAATAGTTATAATTTTGTAATAATTATAATTTTAATATAATTTTTTATATAATAGTTTCTAACAATAAAAATTTAAATCAAAGCCATAAAAAGTTGCACGACTTTACTCTTCCCGTGATATAAACGTCGACGCATTACGCTGCCAATTTAAAATCTACAATCTCTCGAAGTTTGTCTACTGTCGTTACAGATGATCTGATTAGTGATATTCGCATATAAGACGGCTTTAGAACGCCAGGAAGCTGCACTAATATAGTTAATTGCTATATCGGATAGTATTCGCGCGCAGCGTGACACGTAATGTAATTTGGTTGTCAAATTTACCAGAATGCATTGATGCTCGATACTTGATATACTTGATATACGGCGCGTTTCGCTTTGTACGTATAAGAAATCGTATACATTCCGCTCTCGAATCGATTGGCGTTCGACTTTCCATCCGTTATTTTTCACATAGCAGGAAAATTGATGTCGCGTGGCAGCGCGCGATGACAGCTGCGATGCGGTTACCGCAGATTTACCGTAACGCGATTGTCATGATTGTTGCAATTGAAGCGCGTCATCCATCTTATATTTGTCAATCGATGATATATATATATGTGTGTGTGTGTATGTGTGTGTATGTGTATATATATATATATATATATATGTAATATACTTTATTACGACGGGCGGCGAGACGCGTCTCTCATGCAACCGATCGCAATCGAATCTATAAAGTACGTGACACACGTGACACAATACCGGCCAGGAAAGCGGTATTCCAAACCCGTTGCGCACAAGATTTCCTATATTCTCCCAGCGACAGGTGGATCACGGAGTAGCATCTCCGACAATCTGGACACAGACGGACGGGAGAATGGTTTAGGAATTGATTTATCGAGACAATAAATCAATTCTTTTAGCGTATTACGGGACGCGTTCCTTCCCCGTCATCGAAATGCGAGAAATCAATTATTATGGAGTACGCGGCGCAGCTTCCTAAAATGCTTCCATTTTTCCGGCGTTGCTCTCTCACAAAGTTCCTTCTCTTTTTCTTCTCGCTTTCTTTTCTTTTCTTTCCTTTCTTTTTATACACCGAACTTTGGCGAAACTTTATTATCAACTTTTGTTATCAAAGTTCCCAACTCATCTCGCGACTGGCGATGCAATAAATCTTAAAAAGATAATAAACAGTAATTTCTCGAAAACGAGTGGCACCTTTTGTGTGTGTCTGTCTGTCTCTCTCTCTCTCTCTCTCTCTCTCTCTCTCTCTCTCTCTCTCTCTCTCTCTCTCTCTCTCTCTCTCTCTGGAAATTTTCACGCGAGAGAAAAGAGAGAGAGAGAGAGTCCCGAGCGCGTATTTTTTTCACCGAGCTTAAATATTTGTGGAGCGTGAGCCGAATTTAAAAAATAATAGCCGAATTAAAAATAATCCGTTCGAAAGATTGCCAAAAATTTGATGTTCGCCAAATGTTGAATGCGGTTGAGTTCTATTCGTTCGACAGTCCGATATTATGCGTGAAACGCGCGGCAAAATGCGCGCAATCGTTCGAATTCGCGAGTGTGTTGGGGATTTATTGGGATTGTACTGGCACACGGCACACCCACAATGGACCGGAATTATGAAAGACCCCGAGCACGAAAGTTTTGATAGGCTCTTTCTTCTCACGTCGGAGATGGATTTAGGTTTCCCAAAACTAAAGTTTTTCATTGTTTCATTCCAATCCTCACGAGCCTTCCTTTATATCAGTCCGACAATGGACTCTCAATCCACTCTGTCCTCTGTTATTGTATGCATCTTTTTCGTATTAATATGCCAACCCGGGGAATATAAAGTTCACGCGCATAAAAATAACAATAGGAAAAATATCTGTGGCATTGGTGGTGTGTCCTATTTTCACAGAACATTATTTTTTAACGATAGATACTTTTTGGTTTTTATTCTTGATAAAATGCCGAGATATTTTTAGTTTTCGAGTAATCGATAAGTTTGAATAAATAATAAAAGTTATGCATCTTGTATTGCATGCAAGAGATTCTTCTGACAACCTAAATCTCTTAGAATATGAATCATATATGTATATAAATAGAAAACTGCGAATTTTCCTCAAGATTTCTCTGCTAAGGAAAAAAATGTCTCTAAAAAGAAGGTAATGGATGGTCAAAGAACCCTTCGCGCAAAATTTATGTAGTAAAAAAAATCCTGTATACAGGCATAATCGATAATTTATTACATTTACGGATTTGTACGTCTATATGGAATAATTTATACGTTATATTTCATGAAGTAAGGAGTTTCGAAATTGAAAAGTTTGCGCATTGGGAACTGCGAAGTGTATCTTCATTTGCGTAACAAAAGTACGATCGCGAAAAAGTCAAGAGAAATCGGCGTCGCGGAATTGTTTTTCATTCGCAAACGAGCGAATAATTAATTGCCTCGAGTTTCTTGAAATACACTTCTTTTTGTGAGAGAAACAGCCCGCGCGCGCTTCTTTCTCTCGCTCTTACTATGATAGAGAAAAATCAAGGCGGAAGAATTGAAACAATCAATTATCTCCGACAAGCCCTAATAAGAAAATTGTTTCTCTTTATGATAGAAGTTTAATATGCCGCGCACACGTTTCGTGTCTGCGCGATGTTTGCTTAGATCGTGGCTTTCTAAAAATGAATAAAATGCATCTCGCGAGAGTTCTTTCCGAGATTTTAATATAATTCCTCAAAGAAACGCAAAAATCATCTGAATCGATAAATATGAATCAATGTCTTATTCCTAATCAATGGCATATTTTTTTTCGTGCAAAATGTATGTATCGAAAATTGAAACGAATTTGTGCCGCAATAACACGGACGCGCTAATTGGATACAAGTCGTCGATTGCTTTTCCGCGTCGAGCTTTCAAAAATAGCGCAAATAAAAACCGAGCACGACAGGGCAGTTTTGTATTTAATTGCTGGATCATTCCCTTATCTCGCAGCGGCAAATTGGCGATAGGGGTTTGTCGGTGTTAAATTGATTGTGTGCTGTAAAGGGATGTTGAACATAGCGTAGTACCGGCAGGGGGTACACGCGAGTGTACGTATCTATCGATACGAAAATAACGAGAGGGTGTGTATGTGTGTATAACGTTATTCTTCATTTTTCATCTCCATTGTAATTCGCGACGTTGTGGCTCACGTTATAGATGTTCCCTCACACGCTGTATATTTAATGCTAAATATGGAACTGCCATCATTATGTTGATACCGAACGCGGATCTACGCGATCTAGACAAACATAACTTGGGGAATCGGAACGCTAAAGTGCATATTTAGCGCTAAAGTGCGCATTGGAAATATAACACTCTATATCTCTCCCGCGGCTAAAGAAAACTAAAGGAGGCCATCTATCTGTTGTAACTGGGAAATTGAGAGCAACGTTTTATTTTTATACGAAAGATATATTTGCCGGATAAACCGCACGAATAAAAATGATATTTTATCGCTCTGTTGGAAGATTATACTGATGAAAAATAAGGATCCGGTAAAGTACTTCGAAAATTAACGTCATAGTGTACCGAGAGATAACCGCAATTCGCTGTACGTGACAAATACATTATGCTCGTGTATGTATGCGTATACGCGAGTGTACGCATAATAACGGTGGAACGAATCGATCCGCGCGAATGCAAACTGTGGCAATTATTCGAACCGCAGCTGCGCGGAAACTTTCCCGTAACAGATCGCGCAACAATTAATAATCTGTATTAATTACTGCAAAATGCAGATATGCAATTCGAAGACGATAAAATTCATCCCTCTCTCCCATCGTGCACCCTGCGTCTTCGACCGCTAATTAGTCTCCTAGAATTACTTCACTCGACATATATTCCGCACAGAGATTGTAATTATTTCATGTATAGATTCCGAAAGCGACTTTGAAAATCACCTATCGTACATCTAGATTTTCGAGCTTACTGTGACAATTTCATATATAATTTTCGGAAAAGTATTATTTTTTTTTATAGCTATGTGGAGAGATTTCGAGATTGAAGAGTAGAGAATATAGTATCTCTATACATTGGGAGATTTTTAAAATATGGGACGCGTACTGTCGATCGACGTGAAAATTTTGACAGTTCCCGCATCGTCGCGCAATCAACAATCGAATATCGTAGACGAGCGGGATAACCCGTCTCAATTAATCCATCGCGAGTATTCCTCGATGCTCATCGATGCTCCAGACTCTGAATGGCCACTCGAGACGCTCGAGCGAGTGCCGCGAGACGCACGTATTAGATAACTATCGACAGATCAACGGAATACGCCGGGCGACGTACGTCATTTACAAATATCGAGATACGCGATAATCGTACGAGTCAATTAATGCATTGGGACGATCGCCTGTTGCTGGATTCGGCCGGAATTGTTTACAGACGATTTCCCACGACGAGTTACGACGCGAGAAACTTCGAAATAACGATGTGAAATTTTCTAATTCCGTTAATGTCGCAAAGAACATTTTTTAAAGAAGCAATATTTTTTTAAAACATTATTGACATTAGTAATGTCGTTGAAATAATTTAGTTACGAGAAAAAGTTGGAACACATTCGAGTTTTCTAGTTACTCGACTTTCGTATGAAAAGTCACGACGCGATAAACGTCGAAATAGCGGTACAAAATTTTTTATTACCTTGCAATGAAATTTTCTTAGAATGAGAGGTGATGTTTTATTAAAATTGACATTTATTGATATTTAATAATATCGTTGAGATAAGTTATAGGAAAAGATTAAATAACATACGAGTTTCGAGCCATTCGATATTTCCGTATGATGAGATACGACGCGGAAAACGACGAAATAGCGATGTGAAATTCTCGATCGCTTAAGTGTGCGACGAAGATTTTCCAGGGAAATAATATTTTATTAAGATATCGTTTACATGAATATCGTTGAGATAATTAAATTATAATGAAAGGTACACCTCATTTGAATTTGGGGATACTCTGTTTCGTCTCAGGTGAAACGCGACGAGAAAATGCAGAAATAGCGATGCGAAATTCGATCACGTGATTGCTCAACTTCTCGTGCTGCGACATGACACAAATTCCCGAGCGATCCTCTTCTCTTTCATATGTAAATTCGGAAAGTGATCCCGAAAATTGTTTATCATGTTTAAATTTTAAACTCGTTTTTATTCCATAATTTTAAAAAATTTAAAGAGAAATATTATTTGATATTTATATTATAAATATACTTTTGTATTATTCGCACAATGTATTTGATGCGTCGAATGGAAATTCCGGAAAAACACATCTTATTTATTTTATATCTAATATTTATTAGACACATTTGTAAAGTACTAACTTATGTAGCTATAAAAATAGATTTTTATTTAGACATGTTTTATAATTATCTATTTTCCATGCTTTACGATTTATCACAATACAGAATCGCGTATTCAGAGCATACGCTGCGAGAATTACGCATTTGCAATTTGAATATCTTCCATAGAGAAGTTCTTCACCGCGTCATATATAGAATACTCTAACCAGCATTATCCTCCGAAATATTTTCTTAATGCAGTTTTGGAGTTTCGTTCAACTCGACGAAAGAAGAGAGACACATAGACGATTATAAACATATATAATCATATTTAGCTTCTCGAAATGATACAAACTTCGCTTAAGATACGTAAAAAAGAGAAAAAAAAAACGGAGCATATTCTCTAAATAATAACATCAGATGGATTATTTTGCATGCGAGATAAAGCTGTTTTTGTAAAAATTTTTCCTACCCGTATTATTAACGTTCGTGCAACGAGATGATGTCGTGCGTGACTGAAGATCACGACGGCAAATATTTGAATTGCAAATGTCATAGCGTACCGCATTTGTTGGTTTCAGGATCGACGAAAACGGTCCGTGGAACGCAACGAAGGAAATCATAACGCCTCATAACGACACGTTCTACACCGTCGAGAATTTGAGGCCATTCACGGTGTACAGCTTCCGAGTGGCGGCGATAAATGCTCTAGGACGCAGCAAGCCCAGTCTAGCGTCCTACTATATGGTGACTCTTCGTGAAAGTAAGTTCCTACGATTTTAATTTTCTTTTTCTCTTTCTCTTTCTCTCTGGTTCTTCCGCTTTTAGTGAATATCGATCGATACCGAGCACTTTTACCGGTCGTTATTTCGAATGTATATCCCGGTGAATTGTTACAATATCTTTTCTCAGAGAGAAATAAGAAATAAAAGAGTAACAGATTTAATGTTACAGTTTTTAAAAGAATTATGTTTATATTACAAATAATGCATATTATACGCACACACATATATATATATATATATTTTTTTTTTTTTTACATGATCACATTATATACATTTAATATAATTAATTATACCCCAGAGAGTCTTCATTAAAACGTGATGTAAAGTATATCTGATATTGTGCGGTTTCGATAAACAGTATAAATAATATTGTACAATTTAATTAATTATTCTAAATATTTATATAAATTATTACATATATTATAAAAATATTAATTTAATATATAATATAATAATATATAAATGATACACATACACTTTTTTTATTACAGTAGTATGTGCTATAAATAATAACACGCTTGCGAGAATTATAATAAAACTTGAAGAAACTCGAGTGTGTGTGTGTGTGTGTGTGTGTGTGTGTGTGTGTGTCTTCCATTTCAATATTGCCAATTTGTTAGGAATATTTATACAAAAGAATACTATATAGAGCCTGCTTCTAAGTGAATCATCGTCTATGCGAAACGCTCTCCTCTCCTCGCGTCGTAGTAAAGTTCTCCGATGGAGATCAATATCGGCTTTAGGATATCCTCTCGTCGCGTACATCTGCGCTTCAAGCCGATTCAATCGTCCAAATTACATCTCCCGCGGGCTATCAAAACGAAGTTTGTCGACCACGACGACGACGCGCTCGAGAGGCGTCATGCTAAATTAAATGGTTGACACCCTCCGGTCATTAGCGTGCCTGGGAGGGCACAAAGCGTTTGACGGCGACAAGCCGAGGAAGAAAGTGACGAGCGAAACTCTAGAACGGAAGAAGAGGAAAGTCCGCGAGTACAGGAAAAATGGGGGACGAGAGCGAGGGGTGGCGTTAAGAGCACGGCGCGGCCAGTTCTTGGCATCCGGGGAGACGTGAAGAACCGTCCAGAGCGGCTAACTAAAGAGGCGCTAATTGCAGTCGACAACCGGGAGTGCGCAAGCAGGCTCGAGTCGAGCCTATTCTTTCTCTTTTGTCTCCTAATTTGCTTTCCTCCTACTCCACTCTCTCTCTCTCTCTCTCTCTCTCTCTCTCTCTCTCTCTCCCCCCCCTCCCCTTTCTTTTTGCTCTCTCTCTCTCTCTTTCTTTCTCTCTTTCTCTCTTTACATTCCACGTTCCTTCTTTCGTCGGACGACGACGACGCTTCTCTTCCGTTATAAAATAGGTTGAGCGCGCGCTCTGTGCGCAAGGCGAGCCCTGTAAATTCCGTTGAGCTCGCCCGTGCGACACTGTATAACGTATAGCCATATATACGTGCCAGGGACGACAAAGTTTGCACGCGGAGCCGTCTCCTCTCCATGCTCTCCACCCTTTTCGACCTGGATTCCCGTGCGTCCTGATCGCAAGCTCAATTACCACGTTACTCGCACGCGCGAAGGACCGAGACGTGGTTCAACCGGAATTAGATGGTTCGTGGAATGTAACCATCGTAAATGGAATTCGGATTCATTCTTTTCTTTCTAACGGATGCATAAATGCGTGGGGGATTGAATTCGAGTCTTTTACAGCTCCTTGTTCATTTCTTTTTACTTTGACATTTTCACATGGCACATTTCAGTTCTTTGCGTTGATTATTCCGTATCTGCGTTGAAGAACCAGTTAGAATAATTGTGACACTCGATATTGATATTCGAGATACTTGATGATTTCATAATTAGATGTAAGAGAATAAATCTCTTCTAACGTCGTTATAATTTATTATTATATATGTCCAAGATTAATGTCCAGTTATTAAGATGATTATATTACATTATTAACCACGTAATATAGTATTAATATTTTGCTAATTATGTTTTAAATTAAATGTATCGATTATCGGAATATTTCGGATTTATCCCTGAATTTTCAATTTACAAAACATTCTATCATATATGTACGTATATTTCCGTGTTGCAATTACCTTGATTAATATTTTATATAAATATCTATATATATTGGCTGGAATGTCTCCATAAAAATCATCATTTCTGCATTTTTAAATAGATAAACGAAATTTATTTCGTATACTCGCCTTATTATTTTCGAGATGCTCCGGGGTAAAAATTGGAGCACGCGCTATCACGTTGCACATTATTTCGAAAACTAGCGGATCGTGTACGAAACCAACGCTATTAAATGTAGGCGCGATAGGTATCTACAGATTCGATTTTATCGCGTGAGGTAGAAATAATTATTCGAGACGCACCCGCATTACCAAACCGGATTTCGCGTCATGCGGAAATGCGATCGCGCGTACGCGCATGTTTAAATAATTAATTTAAATACCATCGAACGACATCACCGGCCGATGTGTCATCGACCGGGAAAAAAATTCAGCAGCAATGTTATCTGCCGGCCGGCGAGAATTCTAGCGCGATTACGTTTCGGCATTTTTGTAATTTTCCATTGCAATATCGCGTGGGGAAGTGATCCGATCAGCTGTACGTCCCAAATTAGCGACTTCATAGTTTCGCGATAAAATTGATGTGACGAGGTTTTTTTTTCTTTTTTTTTTACACGACTCTCCGACCCATACGGATGTTTTCTCACGGTAGTTTAGACCCATAAAACTATCGCGAGAATCGGCTCTTGCGTATCACTATTTTTTTTTTTTTTATAAATATACATATATCGGAAATATAGTATTATCGAACTCTCTCTTTTTCGTAAAGTTTTAGCGCGGTTGTTAAGTAACGCGATACACAGTATTGAAATTTTACGTATTAAAAAAGGAAAGAGACTTTTTTCCGCGGGATATAGAGCGCGATCGAAAAACGATATATTCCTCGTGCGACGCACGCTGCTGGTTTAGAGTGCGCGTGGATGAAATGCAGTCGCGAATACATTCGCGTTGCCGATGCAGCCGAATATTGTACGTACTCGAAATCGACGCAGCGGTGCAACACATTCGCGAAGAAAAAGACTGGATGCGCAGCATTCGAATGCTGTACTACTATTCCTTATGTCACTTACGATTTCTCGTAAGAAAGAGAGGAAGAACAGGGAGAAAGAATATCTATACAAAAGAGAGGGAAAGGGAGCGTGAATTATTTTCGCTCCCTCCGTAATCTTTCTTTTTAGAATAGAGGGACAAATTCTGCATTTTTTTACCTTCCGCGCCCTTACATCCATTTTTAATTACGCGACTGACGCATTATCGATTCCAACGTTGGGAAAAACACTGTCGAAGCGTTCCTCGAAAAAAAAAAAGAAAAAAAAATGATATCTTTTCCGGGTTGGTCGATGCGGCGCGCGTTTCGTTTCGATTCGATTCGGGACGCGCGTACGAACGGAATGCGGCAGTCGATATATGCCCGCATCGACATCAACGATCGTACGAGTGGCGAGTAATGCGTCAATATTGACAGGACGCGCAGACAGGTTACGTTGCGCGCGTTTCGCAGGTCGCACGGTCGGCGGGTTTCTCGTTCGACGGACGGACGGATGGACCGGGGAACCCGTCGTGCATTGGTTTATGCCACCGGATTCTAATTCGTGATTCTAATTCGTGGGTATCGGTGCGGTAGGCCGGCTAGTGTAGGTAGGTCGGTGGTAGTGCTTCGGTGTGGCAATGGCACGGGAATTCACGATGGCTCAAATGAAAGCTCTTTCTCTCTCTCTCTCTCTCTCTCCCCCCCCCCCCTCTCTCTCTTTCTCTCTTCCCCCGTGCACCCCGTGGATCAATAGGGCACGGACCGCCGAAACTTCTCCACTACCACTTTACTCTCGCGGCCGGGTCTCCCTCAATACGTATACTCTACACATACATACAAATATATAATATATATTATATATACACACACATACATACACATTCATGCACACCTCCCCCCCCCTCCTCACATACACATATATATGTACGATCCTCGTGCCCATTTCCGAACCTCGTTCGCCCCGCTCTCGCCATAAATATACAGAGCAACCGAGCTACCAATTAGCCATCGGGACACCCGTCGGCACTGCGTCGTCTCGGTTAAGTTCATTCGCACCGAGTCGAACCGAAAATTGCAGGAACTCAGTCGAGAGACCGCACATTTTTTCCGTGACATTCTCAGTGTCGATGAAAAAGAACCGCGTCTCTCTCTCTCTCTCTCTCTCTCTCTCTCTCTCTCTCTCTCTCTCTCTCTCTCTCTCTCTCTCTGTAAGAATCCGCGAGGATGATCAGCAATCGCGGTTAAGCGCGACTTCCGAACTTGATGTTTGTTTTAAAAATGACTTACGAAACTTATGAACTGTGCGTTTTAAAAAGTGCAAAAAATTACTTTTAGAAATGTAATATTTTAAAAATATATTTTCGTTTCTTCTTTAATAATATAAAAGTTGTGAAAATTTGTTTTTATATATCTGCTCTTTCTCTTTTTTTCTTCTCTTTTATTTTTAACATGTTAAAAATTTTTATAAAATTCCTGAGACATTTGATCTCAGCTTGATGAATAACCGTACATGAAAAATAATCCAATTCTTCCCTCGCGTGACTGAATAAAACGCTAATTATCTTCTGAATTTCTAATTTTGTAAGAATTCGATATCAAACAATGTTACATCACGGCTGATATCGATTGCATTCGCTTGAGAAGATTACTCAGTGACCACGCTGTTAATTCGGTATATCGGGCAAGTTGAGCAGATTAACAACCGCTTGTAATAACAACGATAAATGAGGAACTCAAGGTTTAATCGTCGATTGGTTCAGCCGAGGAATTTGCTCGTCGATTAGATATGCATCCCGTGCACTCGGTATAATTAATTTCTAGGATAAATTGAGAGCGAAATCTCTCTCTCTCTCTCTCTCTCTTCCGTACGAAAATTCGAATGAAAGAATGAGAGCGGGAAAAGGAGGGTGAAAGAAAGAGAGAGATAGAAAAAGAGGTGACTCGCATTGTTGCCACCGCAACATCCAGTGATGGGTCGGAGTTCCTGGGTAAGTTCATTCGCGAGAGTCGTCTCGAGAATCGGGAAGGAGCGGTAGCTCTTCTGCCTGCTGTGTGAACTATTTTCGATTCCGACGGGGTTGATAAAGTAGTGGAGGGACTCGGCGGATGCAATAAAGGCGCCTTTCCGCGAGTCACGTTTCGACGTAGCGATGGAAGCCGAGGAATCTCTATAGTACAGTGACCGAAGTAATTTATTTTCCGCCTTGATATTACATAACGACGATACTTTGTCCCGCCACTGTTAAATGATGAATCATTTGAGGGCCTCGATTCAGTCGCGAATCTTGATTATACTCGACAAAATACTGTGTCTATGTCCAATTTTTATACTTATTTAAGGTACATTTTTTAATCGAACGATCTGAACAAGTTGTCTTATATGTCGAAATTTGAAGAAAAGAAAAACGTAGCGTTTTCGTGAAAAGTATTATAATAATTAAAAGTTAATTAGAGCTACACTTTACGTAAAGCATCAATTTTGATCGGGATGACGTAATTTCGCAAGCTAAACTATGTATAATATGTTTATGTACTTACGACCCTGTTATATACGATACATTGGTTTCAAGAACAATATTAGCAATATGTTTACGAGAACGGTTTGTCACGATTAAGCGTTTCAGCGTTTACGGCGAAATTGGTACTTCGATAATATATCACGGAGGTATAAAACCGGCGTTATCGTCATAAACGCGCCGACGAGGTAATAATAAGTTAACGCAGATTTAGCGCCAGTAAAAAGTGCAGCCCGCATTTATCGCGGCGCTAAATTGCCCGATGAAAGTAGGGACCGAATTAAGAGACTTATATCACTTATTCTGCTAATATATATACTCGATCCGACTTATCACTGTGTGATAAACTATAAATCTTTTCTGGTAATTAATATACATAACTACATGTACATAGCATAACTATTATGTACATAACACAACTTTATCGTTAATATTTGCAGCGTATCAATTATTACTTCTCTCTATTTTAACAGAATTCTAGAGATAATTATTAGAAATAATTAAATAAAAAAATATAATATTAACACGCGCGCGTTTTTCCTTTGAATCATGAATCATCAGTTCTTGATCTTATCTTCTTTTTTTAATTTCGAACATAAATGTCGATCGTTTCAACAATGTAGTAATTAAACATTAATAAATTAAGAATTAATTGACGAGACCGTTACGGGGCGAAGCTCCTTATTTTTTCGCGACGTCACGAAGTCGACTTCGCGCAATTAACGCCTCGTGATCGTACAATTAACGCTTCCGCCGGCATTATAACACGACGGATGGGATGGGAACGGTCGGGCTAACTGACACACAACGCGCATTAAATGTCCCGGTATTATTTCTGCGACAATTTCTCACCCTCGACCCGAGTCAGCTGACGTGCCGACGCGATATCGCGGCCGCGACAGCGCGCGACGAGAGCGGGCGTTTTAGAAGTGACGCGAGGATGCTAATTATTTCGAACGTGCTTCTGTGACGGGGACAACGAGCTCACCCTGGCCTGCGATAAGGCAACCCGAAAACAAATTACGCGAGCTTTAAAATTATTACACGACCATTTTTTACAGCGAGACCTCCACGTGCACTTCCACCGCGACGATGACCTCATGCAGATTGAATGGCCCTGGTTCTGCTTCTCTAAAATATATCTCGCGTGAAGAAAATGGTACTTGACGAGAGTATACCGTTCGTATAATTTTCACGTACGAAAAATCGTTTCGTCGAGACTCATGTTTCCCACAATAATGCGGAAAGGTATTGCTCGCCGCGATATCAATTGCGATATTGATACGCGGATTCGGATGCGATTTACGCGAACGTGAATTAAAAATGCCCAACTTTGAAAACAATTCCATGGAGATCAATAAACGATATGCGTGTGCGGGTCGTGCGTATATGTAAAGAGATGTTGTTAACATAGATTGGATGATTTTGACGAAAATGTATATTTTCGATATTGGAACTAAAATACATTCGCGCGCTCAAAACACAATAGCACGTATTTCCGCGAAATTTTATATGGTACTCCTCCATATATATATGCGCATGTGCATATATATATATATATATATATATATATATATATGCAGAAACTTGAAATTTCCGAGAGGAGATCCCGACAGTTTGAAAATTTATATTCACGATTGCCAGTTAAATATTACGTTTTAATTTTTCTCTGCATTTGCGTCCGTTGGTTACGTACTTACTCACATATATGTATATTCGATGATTCTACGCAATCACAACTATCGATTTCTGACTGTGTCCCTCGCGCGTCCCGCAGCAACTTTAAATATTATTTTTACGGTATGTCATACTGCCGCACGTTGTTCTTTAGAATCGGGTTTTTTCATAAACTGATGGATTTTTGTAGTGTGTGTATATATATACGTTTTGTTTAAACATCTCTCTCACGACGAGAGAATCACAATTTTCACCGGGATTTCCTGAAGCGATAACAATCTATCTTCTTTTCTCACAAAATATACGACGTGTACGAGATATATTTGGATAAACCGTTCGCTAAACACTTTTGCGAAAATTTCTATACGCGCGTAACGATATTTATAAATATGAATACGATATTTTTGAGCGCGCAATGCGCTTTTTCAGGATTAAATTTTTTTTTATATATATATTTATTTTTAGGATTGCGTGTTGTTTTTTTAAATTCAAGAAAAATTTACACAATATATTTGCATTGTTTGCAGTACCGGAAGGAAAACCGACCATCACGGCGGCCCATAATACCTCAGCGACGTCTATTTATCTGGCATGGAAACCGCCGAGTCGTGATACCATACACGGCGAGTTCCTTGGATATCGCATAGGATACCGACGACGCGAGAAAGCGGATGAGGAAATGAAAAACATTTACATTCGCGATCCCGCCGTCGACGTAAGTCGCCAAACATTTTTTTATTCTTTGTTAATCGATGCGTCATCATTCTTAAAATAAAAAAAAAAAAATTATACATATTTTTCGTTCTTCTGTGTTTCAGAATCACAGTATTCACAATCTGGATACCTTCACGCAGTATCTAGTTTCGCTGCAAGTCTTCAATCCCGAGGGTCATGGACCGGCTTCGACCGTGACGGTGATGACCGACGAAGGCGGTGAGTACGAGATAAAGAAAAATTATTTCATATTTTTTATTTGATGCGATATTAAAAAAATTAATAAACAAAACCGAGAGAATAAAATAAACTTGGTACATTTTCGCGAAAACAGTGGCAGATGAAAAGTATTGCGTGTATCCAAGCACGGTAAAACAGAATACGGTATCGTTCGTGATAAGATATTCGTGAAAAGCTAGCTTAGCTGCAGCTGCAAGATAAGAGTTCTACGTTGAGACGAAGGCAAATATTTCGTTATGCACAAAATAGATTGCATCGAAATTATATATAACAATTATCAAATAGAGATTTGCATTCTCCTCGATAAAAGCTAGATCGGTATTCTTGTTATTGTTTTTGTTGCGATAATTTGAATCCAATTACGAATAAATATTTAGTATTTGTTATTAAAATAGTATATGTATAATAAAGCTTATTTTTTTAAGGAGAATAAAAGATCATAAATTCTTTAATCAGAAATATCTATGAAGCTTAATTCTTCAATAATATCTTGTTTATTGCTAACGCATTTAAAACACGTTATGATAATGTATACAAATCTATGCCGCTGATGATTCATCATAATCGTCATTATATTCTGAATCATTACGGTTCTGCGCATCTACCGCCGACAACTTTCTAGCTGCACTGCCGCCGTACTCTTGTATACGGTAGAAACTCATTGTCGGAGTGCCTCGTTTTGAAGAAGAATATAGTGTTCTCATAGTCGTACCTAGAAAGTCTTAATACCCCGCGTGTATATCTGTTGTGAATATATTTAACGCTTGAAAATTTCCCAATCGTGGAATTCCTGACGTTTCCTCAACATTCAATATATGAAAGATCAAGTATCGAGAAAATTTTTATATCCTGTAAATTTCTAAGAATTCCGCAAGGCTGTATTTTCCAACCTTGTTGAGAAGAAAGAGATAGAGAAAGAAAAGGGAGGGAGGAAGGAAAGCATGAGATAAATAGAGATGAGAGAGGCAGTTGATTTAAGAGAGAGGATATCACTCATGCAAGAGAGACGAACGAGCGGTCACGGGACGAACGAGAAGAAGAGGGGCTCGTGACAGCTCGGCGACCGAGCGACAGAGAAAGTCGGCTATAGAGAAAGAGAGAGAGAGAGAGAGAGAGAGAGAGAGAGAGAGAGAGAGAGAGACAAAGGGTGAGGGAAAAGGGGAAAAGGAGAGACAGGGAGAGAGAAAGCAGCAGCTGCCAGCGGCGTTTCGGTCGGCGCCGCGCCTGGTCGACGATCGATTTTCCCCGATTTTTCAGCACGTGAGACAGAGAGAGAGAGAGAGAGAGAGAGAGAGAGAGAGAGCCGAGAGAGAGAGAGAGAGAGAGAAGCTCGTTCGCTCGAGTCGGCTGCGACGAGCACGCTGCATCGCGCGTCAGCCGGTCCTTGTCGTCGTCGTCGCTGCCGTCGCCGCAATCGTCATCCGGAAGAAGAGACGACACGCGCGCGTTCGCGTCAAGCGCGCACGTGTATCTTGGTTCCGCGACCGCGCGACGTTAAGTTGTCAGGAGCACGCGGACCGCGTGCGTGAAAACGGAGCGGTCGACGAGAGCGTGTTCCTTCGCGTGTGCGCGCGTGTGTCGTGGGTCGTGGCTCTTCTCTCCGATATCCGGGAGCGTGTGTGCGAAGTCCACGGAGTATTTTGTACGCGCTTACCGGATGTACAGAGGGATCCCGCAGCAACGATGTACGAACACGAGACGAAGCCACCGCGGCGGCTTGAACGAGCGTGAAACCGCGCACGCTCGCTCGCTCGCTCGCACATACTTCAAGCTGTGTGCACGAGTACAAGCAAGTGAGTGAGCGAGCGAGCGCGAGCGGGCGGTGCAGCAGTGCGAGTGTGCGCGTGTAGTCGTCCGCATGCACGCGTCCGCATCCGCGGACTGCGCGCAGTGACAGTACGTGTTCCCGGTGTGAGTGTGCTCCGCCTGTGCAGAATAATCGCGCGGAATAATCGCCCCGTGCGCGTGCGGGCGGGTGTTTCCCGTGTCGATTGCGGTTAGTGTGCGGTTCGCGTCGCGAAATCGCCGAATGCGAGAGGGGAAAAAATATCGCGACCGAGCGATCCTGTCCAGACGATCATCTCGCAAAAGATATATATATATATATATATATATATATATAGTATATATAGAGAAAGAAAGAGAGAGAGAGAGAGAGAGAGGAGAGGTCTCGCTGAGATGGCGGCGGACCGTCGATTCCGACGACGCCTCCTCCGGATCGCTGGTGACGCCTAGTTCGAGGAATAGACATATATCGCAAGGCAAAAGATCTTTCGGTTTACCTGGGCAAAAGGATCCTTTGTTCGCGTCGCGCCAATCGTCACAAGTCGCTTCTCGGTCGAAGTGTCTCCGTGCTCCGAAATCGGATTTTTCGGACGATGGGTAGCGACGACGGGGTCGAGGGGTCGATATGATGCGAGCGAGATTTGCACGTCGAGCAGTGCCAAAATGACGCTATAGTGGCGCATCCGAAATATCTTTAATATTCTCTGACAGGTCTACTTAACGTCGCGCATGCTCTTTTTACGGGCTTTTTTCCCCTTATTTCGACAATTCGATAGTTGGTCTCGCTTCGAGTGTTAAAAAAAAAAAAAAAAAAAATGCGAAAAAAGTGTCCGTGTGACACCATGTGATATCCATTGTGTTCTGACGAAAAATCTCTGCGAAACTCTCTATATCCTCGTATAGCATTTCGATGGGTGTTTAAGAGGTAAATAGAAGAAAGAAAAAGCTGACTTGATTGACGTTCTCATAAAACGTGGAAAGTGACTCGTATATTTATCGCGAAGAAAAATAAAAATGCTTGCTAAGTTCTCTCTCGCTTTTTCTCTCGCGACTTTGCATAACGCGAATCGTCATCATCGTCATCATCGTCGTCGTAAACACGTTTTGCAAATGATTTCGATTATCAAGAAGGCACTAATCAATTTCGATGACGATAAGTGTTGCGAAAACGAAAAATAAATCGCAATTTCTCTTTGTCACTTAACATTCGATATTTGATACAAAAGAAAAAAATTTCTAGTGCAACTTTCATTTTGGTTACAAGGAATATTAATGAATCGCGACGACAGACAAATGACACTCCGCCCATATTCTCTTTATATTCGATAGAAGGAAAAACCAGCAATCGATATATAGTACCATTTATGAGTCACTTCGATTAAATGAGATGCATCTATAAATTTTTTTCAATGCCACACTCGTCAACCTTTTTCTCGTGCTCCGTTTATATTCGATATAAGAAAATACGGAGGGGAAAATAATCCATCAGGATGCCAATTATTACGAGAATAATTCTCTAAGAGATTGCTGAAACGAGCGAAGATATCAATCAAAAAAAATATATCTAGACAAAATAAGCGCCATCGAATATTAAAACCATCGCCGCGACAGGTAGATTCTAATCACGAGAGAGGAAAATCGATAAACTTCCACCGAATCGGGAGTGTGCCGTTGAATAATTAAAAAAAAAAAAAAAGGAAGAAAAGAAAAGAAAAAAGCGACGTCTCCTTTATTTCCGCTTCTATTCCGACACGAGGAGAAATAGCGATTCCGTCGATGCGGCGACGCGACTCGTTGAAGGACTCGTCGTCGTCGTCGTATGCGAGTTCGATCGGTGAAACTCGGTGCATCCGCCGCGTGGAAACGCGAACGGGGGGGAAAGGGGTGGTTGGAGGGGGAGGGGGGGGAAGCGAGGACGGATCGTCGTCGTTTAGGGTCGACGACGGTGGCAACGCTCTGGTGCCTCTCTCGTGCAAAAATCTCGCGATTGAGGTCGATCCATTCCGCGCTGCCGTTTCACGGACCGTTCCAATTTCGACGAAGCGATGCTTGACGTTTCCTCATGAATGATCCTCGCGAGTTCATCGCGATTGCATCCGCGAGCGAGATACACATCTTTCGATCGTCTCTCCCTTTCTCTCTCTCTCTCTCTTTATTCCTGCGACCGCGAAGGCGTAAAGAAGATTGCGCGCTTTCTTCCGAAGCTTATTTCTTTTTTCTTTCATCTTTTTGATTATAGACGAAGACGAGATGTGATTATGCTATACAATGCTTTATTGCACGAATGTCCTTCGCTCGTTAATGTTGCTCGCAAACGATCGTCCTTCCCGAGCGTGTAATTTTTGACAGCGTGAATTGTTGAGTGAGTGTTTTCGTTTCGCGCCGGCACAAAAAAATGTAGTTGAGTCTCTCGCGAAATGGGGCGCGGTCTCGTTATTCTCGTTTGGACGATTGTACTCGGGATTCCGTCTCATTGTTGAAATAAAAACTCGAGCAAGCGTGGGATTGACGTGGGAGAATCCTCATGGATTAGCCTCATCCGCTTTTGCATCTATCTTTCTTGTAAAGAGGGCTGAAATTTTTGGGATTACTTTACAAATTTCAAACACACGATAATTTCAATCGTGCATATCTTCTAAACGCACGATTTCTAACGCATACAAAGAGAACTTTAGCGAAACATTATTATTCCTTTTATAGACCAATTTTGCATGCGGTCCTTAAATATGGTCACGTGCACCACGTGCGCGATTCTTCAATATCGAATAAAAGTTTATATTGCCGCGAAATAACGCGCGTAACATTATCGTACGAGGTTCTAGCAATTATTTTTCCATCCCGTTAGCCAATTAGGTAGTAAATGGAATATGAAACTGGAACGCTCTCACTCTCTCTTTTTTTCTATTTCTCTTCATTGTCAAGGAAGCGCCATTGTTATTGGCCGTCCTGTAATTTGCTTCTTTATCCGTTTAACCCGGCGTTTCAAGCTAACTCAGTTTCTCTTGCGACTGACGTTTAATTGTTCGCGCTGCATTGGGAAAATTCACTCTCACGTCATTTTCGAAAGTACGGTCTTTCGTTCTCTCTTCGTTGATCGAAAATTGAAGTAATATACGGGGAGTTGAAAAAGTACGCGTGAGCAAACTTTGACAGTCTGTCGAGGATTCATGAATTAAAAATCGATTTGTAATACACGTAAAACACGCATAATTTTGGAGAGAGGCTTCTTTTCTAAATTATAAGCGAAATTGGAAATGAATAATCTATCGCGAATCGGGATCTCTCGGGAATAAATAGGCGAATAGGCAACAACTTCTTATTATTCGTTCAGTTTCAAGTAGATCTTCTTCAAGTACAAAGTTCACGTTAGCTTAATGAGAGGATGTTTAATGAGAGAGATGAGAAAAGGCGACGCATAATTTGCCTGAAGAAATAATCAACTTCAAAGAATTCTGTTCCTGTTGCAGTTTAGCAATGCACAAGTACTGTCACTTGATTTGAGATGCATAGTAGATATTTCTATTGATATATTTCTACTTTTATCTCTGCATCTTTATTCTTGATGATAAATCGAATGATAGGGCACGACGTATCGATATTGATGCGGCATCGTGTATCGTCGTTGTTTATCGACGCTACAACGCTATGTTCCCCTAGTCTCTGTCAACTAAAAATGTAGGGGGAAATCAATCCACGTTCCAAGGGGGCCGAATAATCCACTGCTGTTCTGCCCTCGTGACACGATCGTGCGTGATTCGTCGATGACGAATATTCGGGGACGCGAGATTCACGAGAGAGTTCACGATAACGACGACGATAATATTTCATTTATTGTTTAATCATCTTCCTTCTCGAGAATTATTGAAGAATTATTAATGTCAAATCGATTCGAGTGAGATCGATTGCGATAATAGTTTGGAAATTTACAAAATTGCATATACATCAGGATACGTCGTCATATTTCGTCGAAACGAATTAAAGAGCACAGTGCTTCCGATTTTGATTCAAGTTTTTCCAAGTCAAGTAAACAATTGGAATTTTTTTTATCCCGTGGAACACATTTCACAGATAGCACGCAATTTCCGTTTTCACTATTCCGTACACGCTCCGTTAAAACGTGCGCCGAAAATTCTTCACTCCGTTCTTCTCTCGCGAGTAACGACCGATCGATTCGCGAAGAGTTCGCACGCGGAGATCGTCTCATGCTAAATTATTTGTATCTCAACAGAAAATAAAGCCGCTCGCAAATATATAGTGCCATATTGCTGTCGCAACAACACGTGCGACGAAAAGTTGATTCATCGCTCGAGATAACCCGAGAACTTAGACGCGCGCAAAATGTAACAGTGACAATGGACCGACTGGTGAATAAATATGTCATTATGCGTTCTACTTGGACTATCTTGACGACGATGACAAAGAGACGGTGCTCCAATAATTGAGCGAATAATACGCGCCGCTGAGAGGAAGCGCGCCGTGTTTTTCGGCGAGGATGGGCGAATTTGTGAAATAGCGGCTGTAGCGAGAGAAAAAAAAAAGAGAGAAAAAGAGGGAGAGGGACGTACGCAACGCACGCACGTGGCGTTTTTACACAGCTGCAGCTGCAAAGAGGAGAGAAAAAAAATGACGTCGTGGGCCAGCGTGGCCAGTGCCGCTCAACTGGCAGCCTCGCTAGCCCTGATCCTGAGATTCCTCATCGTTACCGCTGCGTATCCGATCACGCAGACGACGACCGACGAGCAGACCTTCGAGCGGACGACCTACATCGTGCCGCTGTCTTCTACGGAGAATGACAGCGATATTTATCGAGGTAATTTGCGGGGGATACCTGCGCGACCGACAGATCGACGCGAAACCGTCACCTGCTCGGAGAAAGCGCGATGGCGTGTTTAGAATAATAAGATAATAAAAAGACCAAATGAGAAAATATTTAATGATAATGGTAGAATGGTAGAAATAAGATATACGATAGAAAGGGAAAAAAATAAAAAGAGAAGGAGGAAGGAAGGATATTTCGATAAGGCAATATCTTTTGAAGCGTATTATCATTATTTCCCGGCATCTCTGTCAGAACAACTCAATATTAATGTAATATTACTATTAATAAT
Source organism: Lasius fuliginosus (assembly GCA_949152495.1). Lineage (NCBI taxonomy): Eukaryota > Metazoa > Arthropoda > Insecta > Hymenoptera > Formicidae > Lasius > Lasius fuliginosus. The sequence continues at coordinate 7,503,847 of OX424452.1, read as the reverse complement.
ATTAAACGACCTTAATATTTTGCAAATGAGATCACATTGCGATTGCATGGTACACGTTGCGAGGGTGTCGCAGATTTGAAAGTGTTTTGAAACTACATACGAAACGACATACGAAATTATATTATTTATATATATTCGGCGATGTAAACTCGATCTTTGTTCCAGTTCGGAAAATCAAAGGTATTTACCGGTGTTTTCAGTTTCTCCTAAACACTCGATTTAATATCGAGCGACTGACACTAAATAAAGTGTGCATGTAACTCAAATTATAATACTACTAATATTAATATTATTAATATTATAATAATACCAATATTAATACTATTGATAATTACAAAGATAAATAAATCAGATCACTTAAACATCCATGTTTGAAGAAAAGTATACGAGTCAAGTAGACTGCGGTGAAAATTTCGCCGCTTAGCGTCTATTAAAAGTGCGAATTAATTACGGTGAAGCGTAAAAAAAAAAAAAAAATCAAATGCGCGAGTTTCACTAGGAAATGTCACTCGTCCATTCAAGTATCGCGTTACACGACGGCTACTTCGTAATCACCTTGCGAGTATACGAGATTGTCCGCTCGTGTAATCGATGCTTAACTCATTTCCCGTTCCGTCTCGATTCCGCGCAACGCGAAACGCACGTGCGTTTCGCGTATGCGCCCAAGACTTTAAAGTTTTAAAGGACACGCCAGCTCATCCGTTTCGCCTTCTCCTTAAACCACGCTCACATACAATGCACACCTACGATTGCGCAAATGTTCTAACTAAAACACGCACGCACGCATACACAATGCGTGCATTGTAGTGTTGCCCGGTTATTTTGTAATTGCCGCAAGTGCGCCGGCCTCGTTGCGGGAAAACTTGATATTTTGTAACGTTTTTTATTGCATACAGAATTAGTTTCTACGTAAAAGCGTAATAAAATAATGACGAGATTGACCCGTGCGGTTTGTTTCGTTTTACCTACGTAAAAGAATGCGCGTCATTCGTTTTTTTTTTTTTTCCGCATTACATAGCATATGGACTGATGAACATTGCCATTACCTTACTGACTTTCAGTGGCAGCGCGGTATAAAATTATGGAAATATCCTGAGAATTATTTTCAAGAGCAAAAGCGTCGAATATTATCTCTTGCGCGGAATCCAGACATTCTATTTTTACGTCAGAATCCAAGGTCGGTAGCCTAATCTAGACGAATGAAAACGCCGTCAGAATTGCCCTGAAAACCGTATACGGTATTTTGTAGATGATTATAAATAATTTTTACACGAACAAAGCAATTAGCGTATAATAATCTATCGACATATTTTTAAAAAATATTGCCTCTCCTTGTGTAATAGAATGCAAAAATGTTAATCTTGAAGATTTTTCTCGAATTTCCAAAAATCTCGTAATGTTGTCTAAAACATATCAACTATTTAATAGAAGCTTGCGTTTTATTCGAACTTGAATCGAAGAATTCAAAACAGTTGCAATGAATTTGGATGCAACTCGAAGCGGTGTGCAAATCAGTGGTATGCAAGCGCGACTCCGGCACTCAAAGCAGCTACCTCGTTTTCTTATCTGCAGTTCCTTTCACTCACCGTGAACCGTTCACTCACACTAGCAAACCTATCCTAATAAAGGCACTTTCGCCTACTTGACTCTGTACTTGGTCCCTCGAATTCCGTGGAAGAACGACAGTTCTCTCAGTGAATCACCCTTCGATCTTCGAAATCCTAAAGGAAGTGCATGACGTCTGACGTGCTCGTTTTATCGGCGTGATATCGTCCACTTTTTATCTTTTTTTTTTTTATCTACTCGAGGAACCACCGAGATTTCTCAACCACAGAATTCGTCACAGAATACTGTCACAATGGGCGCAACATTATAAAGCATTTTAGCGAATAGTTTCGACTCGCAGTTCGCTTTTCAAGCTACGCACGGCGGCAAGATCACGACCTTGCGCCATACGGGGCTCGTAATCGTATTCATTTTTCAGCCTGATAGTAATACGAGTACGACTCGGCTCGGCCGTCGTTGTGCGTGCACAGACTCGATATGACATCATCCGCCGCAGCTTGTAAAGCTTGTAAAGGTGTATATATCCCCCGCTCTCCGAGCAGCCTCGCATTTTATTACACGTCGTTAATCTAACGCGCGAATTCGATAAGGTGCTTTAAACGAAACGCTGCAGAAGATGATAACGCGCACTAAAGGTCACCAAATAGTCATAAATTATCGTTCGCGAGAGTGTCAGAAACGATCTTTCCCGTTGCACGCGTTGTCGATAAATGGAATATAAAATAATTTTGCAGCCACGCGAAAAAATTCGTGTTCTTAAATTCTATCGCCTTCCGTAGTCTTTCTCTTAATTCCATTAAGGGGATTTGTACAATTTGGCGAGGAATTGCGTATATAAATTTTAATTTATTTAGATACATATCCTCGTTTTTTATTTTATTCAATATGATCGGCATGATCTCCCTTATTACGCGTCATTTATTTGTGCAAAAGCAAGGATTACTGTCAATGATTTTACGCAGCTGAGGCTAGAATGCAAATCAATCTGCATGTTTTATAGCGCACACCGCGCAACATATGGTAATGCCGCGGCAGATATATGAATATTCAATAAATTTGATCTCTCTTATATGAACCTATCGACGGTCGTTTATTCATCTGTATTATTTACTCGAGGAAATAGAGCTTTATAAAAAAATGGAAATATAGCGGATTGGGTATATTGATATCTGTTGCTCGAAAGAACAATTAAATAACCGTATGGAAATAGACTCGGCACTCTGGCCACGTATTCCAAGCATCCTGAAAGAGAGAGAGAGAGAGAGAGAGAGAGAGAGAGAGAGAGAGAGAGAGAGAGAGAGAGAGAGAGAGAGAGAGAGAGAGAGAAGGAAAACATTGGATCATATTTTTTTCTTATCGACGCAACGCGTACTAAAGGATAGAAAAAAAAAAAGATTCGATATCCCTCTCTCTCTCGCTTCTCTTTCTCTCTCAGTTATGTCTGACTTAACGCATACCATAGAAAAATTTATGGCGCATACGAGTCTCTATCTCTTTATGTCCATGTAAATAACGCGTTCGTCATATGAAAAGGCGTTGCGCTCCGACAATAAAAAAGTGAAATAAAAAATTTTAATGGAAAGTCTCTGCTATTTTTGATGCGCGCGTATTTTGAAGTACGCTTGAATATACTTTGTCTCATATCTGCGCGAGATTGCAAATGGTGACGAGAAAGGAAAGGTCGATATTATCAGCTTATTGTAATGAAAAACGCGTGTTTTTTTTCTCCCTCATTTTCAGCCCCAACAAAGCCGGAGAATCTCACCTCCCGGGAAATCACGGGCAGCACCATTGAACTCTCATGGTCGGAGCCTGAGAACGCCAACGGTGTCATCGTCGGTTATCGCGTTTACTATATGCATTCCAACTATACGGATGTTAAAATGCACATACCCGATAAATCTGCGGACTCGGACGACCCGAATACCAAATTCATCCTGGAAAATCTGAGTGAGTATATACATACGTGTTCCAGACGTAAACAATATTGCACGAGAAATACGAGAAGTACGAGTAAGATTATTTATTTTAAGTAACAAAAAAAAGCCAATAAAATGCTCGATAAAGTTCGAATTTATCTTTTTATTTTAACGCATATTTTAAAAATACGCCATATCTAACACTCCCTCGACTCGCGCTATTCGGTCTTTCGGTCTTTTTTTTTTTAGTGCTTCAGATAATGCGAGATTAAGCATGTAATCTCCAGTCGACAACGAATAGTCGTTACAGTAGACGACTAGAGATAGAAGTCGGCGTGCTTGGCTCGTTGATAAGGGAAGCTCGAGGAATCCTTATCGTCGCACAGGCTCTTTATATGCGTCCGCTGCGCAGACGAGAATGCATCGTTAGATAGATAATTATTTCGGCGTTATAATTACAGGCGAATAAAGAAAGAATTATATTTCATCGCGCGCGGACAGTCACGAAGAGACGCCTCGATCAGATCCGATATATACGATGATGCGGCTCGTCACGCGCAAAAAATAGTCTCTTAATTTTCATTCATGAAGGTTAATTTGCTCGATTGCCATTCATAACCGAGCGCCGGGTTTCTCATTTGCAGATCCGAATACCGACTATAAGATTTGGGTGAAGGCTTATACGCGGAAAAACGAAGGCGAGCCTTCCGATCAGATTATTCGCAGAACCGATATAACAGGACCGAGCGCACCTTTGATCTTGAATTTGACTTGCCAGTCTCATCAGTCTCTCTACATCCAGTGGGCCAGGCCGGTCAGTTTTTCGGGTTCGATTGACTATTACTATATCAATTATCGGCCGGAAAATGGAAGATATTACGAGGAAATTGAACTATCCACCGAGAAGAATCATCTCGAAAGCGGGGTACGTCTCTCTTTTATAGTTTTAATAATATATTTCCACACACACACACACACACACACACACACACACACACACACACACACACACACACACAGATAAAGAGAGAGAGAGAGTGTGTGTAACAATTTATACTATTTATATTTATAATATTTACTAATAAGAAAAATTCTGTATCATTTTTTTATTGATACTTTCTTTATCATCCTTTGCGTCAGTTTAGAGGGGGAAAAAAAAAAAGAAAAAAAAATCATACATTCGTAAACATTTGCGAATTTATTTTTATGCAGGCGATCATACCCAACCTGACGGTGAACACCGTTTACGAGATCGTCGTACGGGGAGCTACCAGGAGCACAATAAACAGCCGTCTCATTCAAGGCGAGAGCTCTACACCGGCGAAGGTATTGGTCACCCGCGATTGCGACAAGATACCGCCCTTGATGCGTCGCAGCAGTAAAGATCTCAGCCCCGGAGTGATCGCCGGGATGGTGTGCGCCTGCTTCGCCGTGATGCTGGCAATTACGTCCTTCGTGCTGTGGAAGTAAGTCATTTAATGCACGGCGCGTTATCGCGGAAACCTTAGCGCGGGCCGACTCGATTATCAAACGATATGTGTATTTCCGTGTCGATAAATGCAACTGCGCGTAATTCTAAACACATAAATCCTTTCATGTAACATATGAATCTCTAAACTCTGTTCTAGGTATATTATACCAATTGCCATATATATAGTCATTTAAATTTCTAATTTCTATCTCTTTTTATTTGAATAATTTAAGATATGCAACGAGATCGATCGACGATTAATTATAACAAATTAATACATAATTTACCTAATGGTAATTTTTCTCGTTTAATATAAAATACTTAAAATTATAATAAATAGTATAAAAAAACTGTAATGAGAGATCTATACTTTCTCTCGTTACAGCAACGCTACGCTTTAATGTTACAGTTAATCTTGCGAAGTATTAATTCTGATGTATCACATCCGCTCGGCGCCGACTAATTTAATATTAAACGATCTATTATTCTTGTTACTTGGGAATTGTAGTCCAGACAATCGGTACGTTCGAACACTAACGCATGCCTCGGATCACGAGTTGTATTCGATGCGAGCATTTAGAAAGTTTCCAATGAATGCAATCACACGCACGCGTATCTGTTCTTCCCATTCAAGCTTTTCGCTGCAGTCTGTCTCCTCTCAATTTACAAGCCTCAAATTATATCTAAAACTCTTTCTTAGATATATAAATTGTAACATTACAAATATATAATCAAACTATATATTATAAATAATATATTTTTTTTAATGTTTATATAAGATTACAAGTTTATTTCTGTCAATCTTTTTTTCTATAATTACTAAAATTATCGTAATGCTCAAGAAGATTATTCGAGTATACATTTCGAATTGGCTTATATTAGTTTTGCAGGAGGTTGAAATAATTTTGAAACTGACGATGATGATATCATCGAATTTTATCGGACGCAATTTACGAGACATTCTGTACGTGTTAACGTGAAGATACGCGCGGTACACTTTAATAATATCTCGACGCGCTCGCGCTCTTATGTCCCGCGTTATCACGTGAGATAACGCGCGGTGACGAGGGCTGAGTGTGGTCTTACAGTTACCGGAGTAAAACGCGCGCGGAGCCGGAACGGAGCGAGACGCACGCATCAAACGGAGAGACTTGCGCGCCGCGAGTGGAAACGCGTGTGCCACGCGCGTCCGCGAGTCTCGCTCTTTTCTTCACGCGTCAGTGTCTCGGATGACGTTCTCAAGAACGAGCGAAACGATACGAGCGATGTACAAGACAGATCGGACTGATGACAAGCTCATTTTCTGGGTCACGAACGGAGTCCGGCTTACTTAATCGTTATTTATTCTGCGAGCGCGTCGTTCGTTGATTCGTGAAATCCTCTCGACTAGGGGACCCCGCCTATATGATGGATACTGTCGTCGAGATTATGCCGTCGAAATGAAGAAGTTCTTTCGTAATTTGTAAGTTTCGGTATATATACCGAGAGATGTGTACTCCGAGAACCGCGAGCAAAGGAATGTGTGATATCAGCATTTGATTGATACGATGTATCAATATTTAATCATTTCTATCTGACCAGTCCGTATGCGTGTTTTTCATTGATACTGTAAGCTGAGACACTTGAACATTTTTATGTTGTGTGAAATGCTTAATTAATTTATCTCGTTACTGGAAAATATATATAAATATATATATATATATATATATATATATATATAATTTTTTAAGGAAAAAATATGCATATAAAAAAACAAAGAATTTTTTTTTAAGTACTTGTTCAGAAAATATATTTCGGAGAAGAGAGAGAAGATAATACACATCTAGACGTGTGTATGTGTGTGTGTGTTTTTTTTTATAGACCGATCTTTAGGAAATGCTTCCACACTGCCTACTATTATCTGGATTATCCGCCGCGAAATGTTCCCACTCTTCAAGAATGGGAAAACAGTGAGCAAGACGGCGAGAGGACCGCCGTGGCCGTCCAGCAATTCGTTCAACATGTCGCGAGTCTTCACGTCGACGGGGACATCGGTTTCAGTAAAGAATATGAGCTCATACAATCCGAAACCGGGGACTACACCGTGGAGAATTCTCAATTCGCCGAGAATAAGGCCAAGAACAGATACTTGAATATACTCGCATGTAAGTAGCCTTTGACGTATATCACGCTCGCGTTCGTGCGCTGTCGTAATATTTACAAATGAAAGGAAACATCTTAATATAGAACCGCTAACGTTCTCCGCAGTTCTCTCTACTCCTCACGAGAATATTCTACTACTTTTCTGCAGGATATTTCCATTCATCATCGTCAAGTCGATATTCATTACGATTGATTTATTTTAGTTCGGTCTAACTCAGTAGCTGACCTCTTCATTGATTCCATCTGACTGGGGGCATTGTGACGTACATTATCAATTCTCTCTGACGATACAAAAATTCGAAGAAATTGAAATTTATCTAAATAAACTTGTCGTGTTTAGTAGAATAACAAAATAATTTAACAAAAAGTGAAAATTTCAATGATTCGGGAATATTACGTACAGTCGCGAAATTCCTGTTAATGTAAAATGCCTCCTCTATTATTATTATGTGCGGAAAAGCGTAATAAACTTCCGTCAAGTTAAAGCGACGTCTCTGTATGAAAGATATCTCGATTTGAATCGTACGTTGATTTTTACATCTTGATTAGATTGATAAGTGGATAATTATATAATACCTTTTTAGAACTCATATTTTCAAACCAACAACAACGTACAATATTGAATGAAAGTACAGTCTTATTGAAAATGATATATATGAGACGTGCTTTAACTTTACTCGACTCGAAAAAAATAATGTCTTAATTATACATTTTTAACATTATTATTATTAGACGATCATACTCGTGTGCAATTACTCTCTTGCGGCGGTGGACCTCCTAAAAAGGGACAAGATTACGTTAACGCGAATTACATCGATGGGTGGCAAAGAGCACGAGCATACATCGGTACCCAGGGTCCGCTCCCACCTACGTTCGATGGCTTTTGGCGAATGGTTTGGGAGCAACGCGTATCAATAGTCGTAATGATTACCAATCTGGTCGAACGCGGTCGTGTAAGTATGACTTTGATATATCGCGTATTTTTTATTAACAGAAGTTGCATAATAAATAGTTGTGAATAAAAGACAGTTTAATTATTCACATGTAAAAATGTTCAGTTTACAATGTAACAATTTGTGAAATACACAATTTATTGAATTATTATTTTTCATTTATTTTATTATTATTATTTATTTTTATTATAGAGGAAATGTGATATGTATTGGCCCAAGGAAGGAACCGAAACGTACGGTTACATTCAAGTGACTTTAGTGAAGGAGGACATCATGGCGACATATACCATCCGTACCCTTCAAATTCGGCATTTGAAGGTATATATTTAAAAATAAAATACACACGCGTGCTTATGTAAAACATTTTTAGGAGAAATAAACGAATAGACAACGAATAAAAATATACCGAATAATGTTTATCAACGAGATCTTTTTCGGATTTTTAAGCAGATTAAAAAGAAGAAAAATGGGACCAATATGGGTGAACGTACTATATGGCAATATCATTATACCAGCTGGCCTGATCACGGCGTGCCTGATCATCCATTACCCGTTTTAAGTTTTATCCGTAAATCGTCCAACGCTAATCCGCCCGAAGCTGGACCTATCGTAGTCCATTGCAGGTAACAAAATATTTTAGTTATTTTAGTATTTTAAGAAAATTAATTTTTAATCAATATTCAGTTTAATACGTATGTGTTTCACTTATTTTTGAATATTTTTACTACTTTCTATTTTATATATATGTATATATATATGTACAAAAATATATTTCTTTGCTTTTTTAGTGCCGGCGTTGGACGTACCGGAACGTACATCGTGATCGATGCCATGCTGAAGCAAGCCAAGGCCAAGGACGAAATCAACGTATTCGGTTTTCTCAAGCATATCCGTACCCAGAGAAACTTCCTGGTTCAGACGGAAGAGCAGTACATTTTTATCCACGATGCCCTGCAGGAGGCGATAGAGAGTGGCGAGACCAATATCAACTCTAACAATTTAATGAAGCACATTCAAGACATGCTGTGCCCATCAAATAACAAGACTGACGCGTGGAACAACATAGAAGCTCAATATCAGGTGACTGATTGAATTTTTTAAACTGGATCATATAATATATAATTACGAATATTAAATTATTAACTTAATTATTTATCATTATCAGCTGGTAACGTCGTGGAAACCTAAGGATTTCAATCTCGTGTCTGCTACCAAAGCCTGCAATATTCACAAGAATCGTAATATGGACATTATTCCCATCGAAAACGCACGCGTTCATTTAACGCCGAAACCTGGTGTCGATGGAAGCGACTACATAAACGCGACGTGGGTTTCAGGTAAGCGTGTCTTCTCATATTAGTCTAATGTCTTACTGCAAATGAAATGACAATGAGATGCGTTATTTCTAGGTTTTCAACGCAATCGCGAGTTTATTATAACGCAGCATCCGATGGAGAACACTATAATGGAGTTCTGGCAAATGATGTGGGACCACAATGCACAGACCATTGTCATGTTGACTCAATGCGACGAGGTACGCGTTTCGAAACAAAATTATTAATAATTGCATAAGAGATAAAAAGAGATGACATTTTGTGATAAAAAATCTTATCTAACAGGAATATCCAGAGTTTTGGCCCATCGAAGGAAAGGATCTCGAATCCGAAACGTTCCGAGTACGACTCTGCGGAACGAAGGAGACCGTGAACGGGACTATCCTACTCGAAGTCGCGGTTCGATCGTTGCAAGATGATTATGAACTCAGCGCCAGGATCGTTCAAGCCCCATCGAATCAGAGCGGTTTGTGGCCGCATAACAACAATCCAAAAACTTTCGTCAGCATCATCCAGGACTTTCATCGAGATTATCAAAACGGTCCTATCGTCGTGATGGACAGGTACATCAAGATATCATTCTTGTTAATTAATAGCAATAATACAACTAATTAATTGAGCGAATACAACTCATCATATAACTACTTATTTCAGGTATGGCGGGGTTGAGGCTGCACTCTTCGTTCTATTGACTACCCTAAATAAACAATTGGAATTCGAGCAAAGTGCCGACGTTTACATGTTTGCGAAATTGCTTTATATGAAGCGACCCGGCGTTTTCCGCTCAAAGGTAAATTCCAAGTGTATCAAATCTTTGTGCAACTTTTATTATATCTTCGATAAAGGAGAAAATTTATTCTCATAAATTATTTATTCCTCGCAGGAGGATTATGTATTGCTGTACCAGTGCTTGGAATCTATGCTGTCGACGAAAAGCCGCGCGGAGCCTGATTTGTACGCCATGGCGAACGGACACGTTGCCTCACTGAACGACCCGAACGAAATCAGGTCGGGCTCATCGATCCAACATATGCCGATAGATTATCCATCTAAGTCATCCGTCATTCGCGAATACGCTACCGTAGAAGTCAGTTCCGAATACCTATCCGATTACACCATTCCCATATGCGTGGATCACCCGATCGAATCGTCCAGCAGCCGTGGGAGCGAACCCTGCCTCTCCTCCCACGGTGGCAGCAACGATCATGTAGTACCACCATCGGAGAAAAGCATGGTGGTGTCACAGAGAAACATTAGCTATCATAATCATCCACCATCCGGCGTATCCGTAATGGTCGATGCTAATGGTTATATCACAAATGGCAGCATGCGTGTACCCTCCGACAATATGGAGCCTAGCTGCAAAATGATGCCACAATGATGCCGGCCTATCTTCGGTTGCAGCGCACCTTCGCGAAAGTCGGCCCCGCTGTAATCGAAACTTCCTGAATTGCTGGAAGTTTAATCTTGATCTGGTAAGTGTCGGCCAAATACACATAAAATGTCTTGGACGGAATACACAGCAGAGATATGTTATTGAGAGATAAATCTGTTTCCCCGAATAGACTGACTCGCATCGCGAAGGAGGTGATAGTTCTTATCCAAGGGAGAGCTGAAGGATCTTCGAACGGATTTCTTAGTGTACATAGGGCTAAATGTGAATGTTAAACGTGAAGGAATATGAATTTTGATAAGAAAAACCCATCTCCGGCGTCGCGAGAGCGGACAGTGCCAAACAAAGAGACAAAATTGCCGCCGATGCATGCCTGATGGGTGATATTTATCTTATCCGTCGCGTAAGTTTATGCTGTTCAGTCGATATGTATATATTATATATAATTATATGTAATTATTGACACACAATACACACACATGCGCGTTTGCATAAACACATACATAAGTAAATATGCATATATACGTAAATGCGCGCGTACATGCTATATAAAATATATATGTATATGTACAGGATGTGAGTGTGAGTGTGAGTGTGCGTGCGTGTGCGTGTGCGTGTGCGTGTGCGTGTGCGTGTGCATATGTCGAATATCCGACAGCTTCGAGTTGCCAAAGAATCATTATGATAGCCTAATTGTTAGGATGATACTACCATGGATGAGTGTGTATATGTACATGTACATATATATATATATATATATGTACACATTCATATCCAATTATTCTATGTGTATAGTTTATTATATACGTGAGGATGCGTCGTCAAGACGAAATCTTTCGCATATACGAAATCACGACCGTCGCGCATAACGAAACTAATTTATAAGCCATCTGCCCTCTCTCTCGTTATTCATTCATTCGATTTGGTCCAGCCTCGAGTGTTGGCCGCGCGATATGCACATGCTTATCGTATTGTTACTGCCATTTAGGGAAGATAATTAATCAGCGACTTGCCGAGCGCGTTAATTGTTAATTCGTAAAATTAAGTTTGGCCGTGTGATTTCTCACGTAAGATCGATCGACGCATATATATGTATATGCGAATCAAATCAAAACTATTACACCGTATCGGTTAATTCGCATCATCCGCACGGCATCCGTAAACGAATCGAACGCACAACTTTATAGGAGATATGGTATTATATGGTTTTTGATAATATCTAACGTGCTAAGGGATGCGACCTTTCTATGAAAAATAGCGCGAATCTTACAGATATCATAAGTCCTTCACGAAGAATATAGAAGTCGATATTGTTTCTGGCAAAATTGCAAAACATCGTCAACAGAAAGCGCGCTGTTTCACGTTGTAGCCTGTGCTTTTCTTTAATTAATAAAAACATGATATAATAATTTTTTTACGGTGATGACAATCGCAATATTTTAATAATTATAATTTGCCGTTATTTATATATTTTATATCCGAGAACTGTGAAACAAATCAAAGCATTTAACGATTTAAAACGACATTTTAAAATGTATGCACGGCGTTCGCATTTTTTATATTATACGTGTTGATACATATATTATACATGAAAGCATTAACAATCACGGGTCGTTGAAAACAAATTGACTTGTAAATCTATCGATATTTAAGTAAATAACTGATCATGCATTTTCGTAAAATTTGTAATGCCTATTAACGTCATTAGGATAATGTTAATTTGCATTATAAACGATGCATGTAGGAAAATTAACTCATGTATATATCGTGCACTATTTACAAAATAATATTCAATTTTGTTTATTAATAATTAATAAACTAAATCTAACTATGAGATGAAAGTTTCGACGAAGAGAAATCTAAAATCGACAAGTCGCTCTTGTTACATTATCGCGCGTATTGATTTCTAGAAATGTCTTTATCGATTATTTGTTACAACATAAAACACGTAGTTGGATACTTTATGAAGTGTACGTTCCATCGCTTGTGGCCTAACTCTATAGTACAAATTAGATTCTACGTTTGAACTACTCATTTAGTTAATGAACAATTAAATGCAAGAGACTTTTCAAACCGGTTCGTTTCAACTTGCCGACATTATATTATAATTAAGTAATAACATGATTCCAATAATAATTACTACAAGCATTAGTCTATATTAGTATATTATATCGAGTGACATTCTTCCGCTTTTAATTGATAATATTGCAGAGAGAAAGAAAGAAAAAAAGAAACAAACAATTTTCTCACGTTTCCTCACGAGTATATATTCGGCAGATTTATTTTATTACATACTATTACGCGTATTATCGCGAAGACGAAAGTCGCTCTTTTGAATCGCCACTTTTTAGATAAGCTACTTTAGCAGAACCACTGGACGAAAGGGAGAGAGCAGAGGCAACGAATGCAGAGCGCTGAAATTGAAATGTACATAAAAGAAAGAGAGAAAGAAAACTCTCTATGTTTTGTCGATCAGCCCGCTGTGATTAACTATGAGAAAATGGTACACGTGCTCGTTAGGGAAGATTGCGTTACCATCGATATACATACGTGGATATAACGTCACGATTAGGAATGCTCGTATAAACGTGTAAGACTGACTGTGTTGTTCGTGAAAATCAGAACGAGAATCAATTCCCGACCCGCGTTCGCTTGCGTTGGAATCGTGGCGATCATAATCGCTACGAGAGCGATAAAACGGAGATTTTTAGAGGAAGGGATAGCACACGCGATATCGCTATTCCTTTCTTATACAGAGTTACTACTCTTTTAAGAACCACGAAGTAGCGCCGAAATGTAACAACACGCTTGCAACGCGAATAATGCAAGCGTTTTCCGGAACGGACCGAAAATGAATCGATCTTCGAGACCCCGTACTGATCTTATGTACACCCGGATTAAACCAGTCTCGATTAATAATCAATTCGTAAGTACGAATGGAACACCTATCGACTATCGTCTATAGCTATAGAGATTACTATGTATGTAAAGAAATGTGTCTTTTTAATTAATGCCGTAATAATTTAAGTCACCGAAAGAAACAAAAGCGAGAAACGATATTATATACATATACACACGTACGCACACACAAATACACCGAAAAGAAATGCATACACACCTGAGTGACAGACAACTCACACAAACACGGACTCGTCGCGCTAATACTTGTGTGAAGAGAAAAAAAAATATATATATATAAATATTTATGATATACGAAAATGTGGAGGGGATCACAGAGAAAATAAGAAAATTGTGGATGCGTGGCGGACGAGGAATCGCCCGGTCTTGAGATCAACGGAGACACTTAGAGGCAATGCCATATAGAAGGGATAGCGCCGTGAATGATTTGTACAGCTAGCGGTACAAGAGCGATATCTCGTCGCGCAAAGCGGACCGAGACACGATCTATATACTGTATTTTACGATATTACACGGTTATATATGCATGTACCTATACACGAGTAACACAAAATAGACGTCTAATGAGGTATGAATGACCGTCGAGAGATAAGGCGATCGTCGAGAGACGCGGTCGCCCGTATATAATTCGATGATAAAATAAGTGGTGTGTATAGATAAAATGTAGACTCTAGTCAACATAATATTTGTAAGATGACACACACACACATACACACGTCCCGTTCGTTTCACACCGTTAGCTCGCATATAGTTCTCTTGGCCTGTTCGTTTCTTCTTCTTTTTTTTTTCTTTTTTTCTTCGTCCACTACGCTATCAACGAGAGACAGAAAGATGATGTCGACGCGTGACTTCATTTTCCATCGTTTGTTTACCTGATGATTATAAAATAGCTGTGCTGTGAGAGGTACATGGAAGAGAGAAGGGAGCACTTTTTTTACTTTTTTTTTTACTTTTTATCAAAATTTCACTTCGAAATGCGAGCTCCTATACGAGGATTTCGTCGATACTGATACTGATTGTGGATAATTTCGAACATCGTTCAACAGAATTAACAAAAACCATCGAACTTCATAGTGTCTGTCGCGGAAATTCTTTTTACACGCACGATATAATATAAAGACTTACGATCGCGTAACTGTAGCATTCGCGTGGACCATACGTGGAAGAAAGGAAAATAGTCCGAGAGTTAGTTTTATGTGATATATATACATACACACATACACACGTATGTGCATATATATATATATATATATATATATATATAATATATATATATGTATATATATATATATATTATGTATGTATGTATGTATTTTATTAAGTGAAACGGAATCAGGAACGAATCGAGCGCGTATCATGTTGGCGCGGTCAACATTCACGAATCTGTTACTTATGTGAGATAAAAGGATGTGTAGAAATGGATGTATTAATAGAGAATGTATATGTCGAATGCCTACTTAAAAACTTCAATAGACAACTGTGAAAAATCACAATCGAGCATTCGTTCAATTGTTTCGCGTATATACGTAAGTTGCCGCAGTGTGTGTCTACGATTTTATAATTATTTGTAACGAATCGTCGCAGTACACATACAGGAGACTCCCGTTCGAACGTACGCACTACGGCCTACACTAACTGTAAAAAAAAAAAGGGAGAGAGACAAGAAGCTCTTTATACATATACTCGCACACGATGTACTAACAATTCACGATCGATCTGCCGGTTTTCGTCGAAACCGGCTAGCATACGAAAGCTGTTAGCGGTTTGAAAAAAAAAAAAATTTAGAAAGTTAGCGAGAGAGTCCCGAGAGACAAGGAGTGTCACGAATCCGCGCCATGCCCAATTAATATCCGACGAATACGATGAGAAAATACGAAGAAGCCGATACGTAAAACGACAGTCGAGACTGCCAAACGTACCTACGAACATTTCATCTTTTCTCTTTTTCCTTAACTCTTTCACTACGCGGTAATTAAACTACGCGGAAAAAGATTTCGATGGCACGCATTCTAAATATCTTCATTTCATACGACATTTTCAAATGTATTTTAGAACAAAAGTCTATAGAGAGATTTTCTGAAATTCGATAATTAGAGAATCGATTTTTTTTTTTATCTACATTATTGGAAATGTGTAGAAGATATCAAGTTAGTAATTGAGCGATCAAATATAGCGATCACGAGAAAAGAGTCAGACATTTATAATTATTAAACCGATATGTATTTCTGTCTTTATTATATAAAGTGGGGAAGAGAAAGAACTGTATTATTATTTTATTGAAAGATAACGCAGATATATCAGTTCTGTATCAAGATTGCAGCCGATGGAACACTAAGTCTACGGCCTTGTACCAGTAGCGAAAGAGTTAATCTCCGAGCATAGCGACCGCACTGCCTTCGATAGAATTTTTAACAAATCGATTCTGATCATCGGTCGAGGATGAAAAGGATGAATTGCGTCGACGAGACGAGCCGCGTGGCATATTTAAAGCGAAGCACGAATGAAAAAAAATCAAACATTTCTGTTTCTCCTGTTCCTACAACGTCACGCGAATCGTCTTCTTATCGACGCGACTCTCGTTATTAATTATAAATCGTTAAGCGCTAAAAAAAAAAAACGATGCGTCGATGAGTCACGAAGGACGCGAATGCTGGTCTACAAATGCGGTTCTCATCAATTTCTATTGCTCCGACGTACAGTACGTGTCTCAACGAACACACACACACAGAGAAATTTTAGAGAGGTTTAAACGGATATAATGATTGCGATATCAGTCATTATGTGCGATAGTATTACTCGTTTTTTTAACTGTACGCTTCATTCGAGAAGAATTGTCCGTGCTTAAGAACATATACGTCTAATAAATAGTTTGCGAGAAATTTGCAACTGGATCAAATCAGCCAAGTTTCACTCACCAGCGAGTTCCCGATTCTGCTCATTAGGGCCGCTTCCTCAGAAAAAGACGTAAGATGCGATCATGCGATAATCAATTAGTGTTAAGCTAGCACATACGCGAAATATTCATGCATCCTATTTTCGAGCCTCTTGACAATTATTTTGAGTTTCGTATATTCGTTTCGTTTCTTAGATCGAAATTAATCGTCATTGATAACATTCACCATTTAACAGGAACGTTTCGTTAATTTCACACACAAGAATTGTGGTCACAATTACAGTAACATTTATATAACGCATTGAAATATTTACATTGGAGAAATTGTCACGTTCATACGGAAAACAGTAATTTTTTTCGTACTCGTAATAATCATAATATTGTATGAGATAATAGTAAAATTTCTCTCAAACATACGAGATGGTAGAATGCACGAAAACTATTGTCACGATTAATCAAAAAATATGCATCTTTTATTATTAATAAGCACATTTTGCGGTAGAAACAGTATGCCTCCCTCGAAACAATAATTATGATTTGTATACGATAATCATGATTATAGTAATTACGGTTTTCTTGTTATATTAACGGTAAATCAATTTTAAAACACGCCCAAAGTCATGAAATGCTAGTGGAGATTAATGACGGTTATTTGATGGATCTATAAATATATTTTTGTTGAAAATTCGCAAGTAAGTGTGTTTAAATGCACGAAACATCATGCGGGAATAAATAAAGGTGTACAGTTTTTTTTTTTTTTTTTTTTTTTTTTTTTTTTTTTTTTTTTTTTTTTTTTGCAAAAATAAGTCTTTATTTGTAAACGAACTCTTTGGCAGTAGACACTCCAAAAGACAAACATTCAGAGATCTAGATCCGTAGAGCTGACGCTGTCTGGCGATCGCATTGAGAATCTCAATGTGCAGCAAGAAAATCGTAACTTACTTGACTTAATAACACTCATGCTTTGGCAACGTTTTGCTTATTGAATCTTTCGTTTTTTGTTTTTTTTTTTCTTTTCTTTATTTTTGGTTTCCATATTTGATTAAAACACTTAGACGGTGATAGTGAAGTCCTTGGGCGATTTGGAGAGCGAGCTGTTCGAGTGGAGGCCGGTCGATCGTTTTCTGTGCAACTTGAGCTTCATGTCGATGTCGCACTCGGCTTCACTGGTCTCGTGAACGTCCGTGAAGCCGCTCGGTGGCTTCAATTCCAACGTAGACAGCTCGCTGCCCCAATCGTCGTCCCTTCTCATCATTCTGAACGTGCCCGCCGGCTCCTCCAGGAGGCAGAGCGACTCGACGGACTTTCTGGTGCTCGGCGGCTCCTTCTCCAGCCTGTCGTAGGAACCAGGACGCACCGGACGACTCGGCGACGCTCCTCGCGAGTACGAATGCACTCCGGACTCCGACAGCTTCAGCACCGGTCGCAGTATACCGGGAATGCGACCGTCGATCGCGGCGTCTATCGCGCCGCGACTCCTGCGAAAGATCGGTCGTCGTTTATGCGTGGAAAAAGCGACTGTTCGAAAGAAGCAAACTTGCGCGAATTATTAAGCTGATGATTATACAAAATATACTTAATCAGGGTATCTACCTGATTCAATTTTTTAATAATATTTAAATAAATTAGTACTCCTTAAGACGTCTATAATAAATTATTTTTTGTTTTATATTTTTGCATATATCTTTAGCGTTTAGATATAGTGATATATATTGCACTTTATTATTGTCTAAATTAATTTTACGATTAATGAATCAATATTAATTGCTAGAAGAACTGCATTCTTGATAACTTTCTTTGCAATCGTACGAATATAAAACATTAGAAAGCGCGTACAATACAGAAATTTATTTTAAAAAGCTGCAAATTTTCTTATTTTATCTGGAATTTTAAACGAAAATACCTGGAAGATCAGGTAATTTTTTTTTTACCAGATTTGAGTAGATACCCTATTAATGAACGATGTGGTTGATTCAAGTAATTCTTTTCGCGACATGTGTATCTCATTTGACGCTACCAATCGACGTATATCCTTTACCTTTGCTTTTCGAGCCTCGGGAAAGTCTTCCTCTCAGAAATTGGTGACGGCTCGGTTGATGTACTTGATTCGTGCGTGTGGTACAGCACATCTGGAAAGTACGTACGCGAGGCGACGTTGACGCGGTAGATGATTAGTGGCTGCGCGCTAGATTACATGATGGGCCGCGCGAGCACGCGGCCCGGACACAGAAAACCGAATACTAACTTACTATGATGAACCGGTCGCTGCACCAAGGCGAGCCGTTGCTGATTGACGGAGTTGGGCCCCGGCGAACGGGTCATTATCGACGTCGGGCCGGAATCGTCCAAGTGATTCGATGACTCGGTACGGCTGCTGGTGCCGACCTCCGTGTCGCTGTCCGAGCCCAGCGTGTCGTATTCCTCCGATTCCGATTTGAACGATTTCGATTTGCGTCGCGCCCGACCTCGTACCTTCGTGTACTGGTCTACGTCGCACTGCAATCGATTCGCACCGCGTGAGATTCTTCGCGGAAGGGTGAAATACACGGAGAAAATATTATAGTAAAAATTACAATTTTTTTTTATACAATTCTTTTTTATACTCGTGGAACATACTAACATATAAAAAAAAAATGATATTTTTTATTCGATGATATTATGTATATATGTATTATATTTTTTACAACAGAGTACTATAATTATTAAAATATTTTGATGCACAAACAAATGCATAACCGTTAACAAACAATAGAACAAAAGCGTAATTTAGAATTTTTATAGAAATAAATATCTTAATGTCGCGTTATATTCCAACTTTACAATAAATGTTGGTGTAAAAGGTATCATGTACTTTGCACTGTAAAATTTTCTCCGTGTACGAGAGATGGTTAACACATTCTTGCAAAAGTTATTTCTAAAAGTTTTTGGATCTCAAAGTAATAAGCGCGACTCTTATTATTCGATCGAAATACTAAAGGAATAAAAATCGGAAATTAATTGATCTGAAATATCTACTCCAGTTGAGAAGATATCCTTATCGTATACAAAACGTTAAATGTTCTCATTTTTTTTTAGCTTTATTAATATTTCAACAACTGTATCTATTATATGTATATATGTCGTATATTGCTTCGAATTGTAATTAGGTAATCGATGTCTCGGCGATTCTAATTTTCAAGTACTACGCGATATAAACAATGAATGATGTTATAAAGCGAGGAAAGTAATTACTCCTATTGCATTGTAACTTTGTTAACGAGATTACTTAATGGCGGCGATTTGATTCGAACAGTCGCCAGAGTTGGGGAATTTTTTAACAGCTCGGATGTGACAATCTACGAGGAGGAATCGTAAGATGGATCGTGGTGAGAAAAAAACGTACTTGGGCACCCTGCAGCATTGTCTCGCTGCGTTCGTAGAAGAACGCTTGTCTCATAGGATTCGCCGACAGATTTTCCTGCTCGGGCAGATTGAAGGTGGCATACGGATAAATATCTTCCGAATACTCGGGTATTCGTTCCAGGGCGCTCACCTCACGGCAAGGTGATTGTTGTCCCGGTTTTCTCACGGTGGCGTAGTACTGTTCCCTCTGTTCCATATTGTGTTTGTTGTCCAAAGCCGCCTGTGTTTGCGAGCTCGGATCGTTCGCACCTCCAGATCCCTCTGGATCTAAAAACGATGTATTCGACAGATACTTATTCGTACGGTACTCTTATACGTATCCACATATATCTACTTTATAATTATTATATAGATTTATATATGTAAAATAAAAAAAAATCTACATAATAAAATCCGTGCGAATCAACCAATGTATACGAAAGCAAAGATCGCGTATCGGACAGAAGGATGCAGGACAAAAACGGACGAAACAGCGCGGAAAATAATTGCGATTAACGTAACGTCTCGTGCACATCATGAATTTTCAGACGGCGAGATAAATGTCACAAAAGTTAGAGGCAGATATATCAATTAAAGGGAGAATACGGAAACGGAGATATTATATCCGCTACCGAATCGGAATACGTAGACGACATGCAAAACGATAAAAGGACTAATTTGAATAAGAAGATTAGTGCAGAAATTAATGAGTCTTGAATAGAAAACCTATAATGCATAATATATCATGAATAATCAAAAGCATTATAAAGTTGATAACAGAACTTAGAATTTCATATAGACATACAAAGCATAGGGATTATTAATATAATAGAACATATTGTATCGAGATACTATATACGTTTAATTTAGAAAATTATGTACAGATTGATAACTTAAATGAAATAATAAAGGGATATATAAGCTTTTGGATAAGAAGATTAAAAATTAATAAGTATCAACTACTAGGAGCCTATAATGTGTGTTATAGATTAAAGCGCTAAAATTGATAAAAAGCTCAAAGTTTCATAGACACACAACACGTAGATTGAAATGAACGAGAGATAAGTGATGAACAATAAACGATTGCAAGATAATTATGATTCTTTATCGTATCTCTTGTTAAATGTTTCTTATGAATAAATACTTATTTGAATTCTTATATATGCATATAAATATATCAAAAATCAATAATAGAAATCAAGATTCGCTTTAGCAACTTTATTGTTTAATTAAACTCTTTAAATTAAATTATTTGCAATCTCCCGGTGATTGATAATTAATAGGAACTCAATATTCATCTCATCATGGAAACGTTATATAATTACAATACTTTTAAAGTATCGTAAATATACTGCGCCGGTTGCAAATAAAATTTACATATATTAAATATTATATATTATTATTAAATGAGATCCTCTCTTTAAATTGAGATCCATTGATGCGAGAAGAACTCATTTCCGAAGTATTTGAAAAATACTTTAAATAATTTAAAAAGAAAGTGCTTATATATAAGCGGATGAATCGCAAACGATTCATTTCTTTACTTATCGCAAATAAACTACTTTGATATAAAATGTAAGAGGAGGAGAACAGAATCTATAATGGAAAAATATTAATTATAAAATAAAGCTTTGCGCTACAACATATAAAATTACAAACCAAACATAATTCCTCTAATGATACGAAGTAACTCACACAACTCGCTCGTACATTTACTCACAATCAGTGTACCGATATTTCTTGAAAGTTATGTAATATAGCGCGAGATGTTCTCGTTTTAGTAACAAACGACTATTTGAAGTAACGACCGCGACTCTCTACATGATTCGTTTATGAAGTTTTTAATTAAACCAAACGCTCGCGGCGGATATCGCGAACCGCTGCTGTTGACATTGTACCGGATATCGAGAGTAGTTGACGAAAAACTAAAACATCGAGACTATCCCCCACCCTCGCCCCGTTCCAATTCGCGGCGAAATCGTTACAATGTGTACCAAGTGGGATACGCGAAAATAAACGGTACCCGACAGATTTTTTTTTTTTTTTTTTTTTTTTATATAGTGGAAAACCGAATCCCATAGCCGGAATCCGATCGCTCGGAGCGTACGTTTGCGACGTAAATTGATTAGAGCGAAGATCGATAGGCTCGTACTCACGTGTCTTGAGGCAAAAACACACCCCGGCGATCGCCAGCATGACAGCGAGAACCGAGATGACGCTGGGCGCCAAGACATGCGCATCGAGATACAGCGGAGTGGTCTCGCTCTCCTGCGGATGATCCTCGTGCAAACGGTTGTTTCCGTTCGGTGACAGCGTGCTGAACAGGTACTCAGCCTGGGTGGAACCGGCATTATTGTAAGCCGTCACGCGGAGCTCGTAGCTAGTACCACTCTCTAGATCCACGATGGGAAATTTCGATTGCGGCGGAACATTATTGGACACTGAAACATACATTGATTAAGTGTAATTAATAACTGTTATAAGAGAGAGAGAGAGAGAGAGAAGGTATAATACAAAATTAAAGTAAAAGCATATAACGATAATTTCGTCTCATAAAATATTTTCCAGATGTCTCTAATTTTCAAATTAATAAATCTTGACATAACGAACCGATTGTATCTACAAATGATTATTATCGCGATTAATATTTTTATACCGTGCGCACAGTTTAAAGAAAATTAACGTACAACTCGGCACTTTTCTGATTAAGAGGAACTTTCTAGATATCGATCTCGGAATTAAATTCGGTACGATCAACGTCATGTTTTCGTGAATTATCGAGCGCTACTTCTTCCCTTCGTGACTTCAACTTTCCGAAGAGTTGTAGGTTCTTACCGAGCAGCCAATCCCCGGGCAGCCTCCTATATTCCACGACGAAGTAGGTCAACGGACACCCGCCGTCTTGCCAAGCCGCCAACTCCAGAATAACGAACGTCTGATTCGGCTTGACGAAGTGATGCTTCGGTGGTGGGACGGGCTTGGAGCCGTTCGTCTTCGCCGTCTGTATGTCGCTCGCGCTACCGCTCCCGATCCTGTTGAAGGCGGCGAGGGTGAACTGGTAACGCGTGCCGCATTGCAAACTCTCGAGCAGATGCGTGCTCGCACGGCGGTCCAGCATCACCTCCTCCCATTCGGCGAATTCCCGACGATAAGCCAGGAGGAATCCCTTAATGGGCGAGCCACCGTTGTCACCCTGCTTCCATTGTAACTGAATGGCGTCGGTCGTCGTGCCGGTCGCCAGCAGAGTCGGCGACGTCGGCGGTACTAGGTGCGTAAAGTTTATCAATTAAAACTTGGCTCTCTCGTGTGCCGCACAGAGAGAAATACCGCCCGACACACTACTCGCTCTCTCCGTAAGATGTATTTCTCGTTCTTGCGCGCGCGCGTAAGAATCCGTAGGAATTATTCTATAACCGAGTTGTTTCGTAAACCTTCGTTCTCGTGAGTCTATCCAGAAATGCATCTCGAGCTCGAGCTCGAGAGAGAGAGAGAGAGAGTGTGTGTGCTTTCAAAATTTTAATAATTTTTAAAAGGATTGTGTAATATAATTTCAAGTCTAAGTATTTTCATGCCAAAAATATATTATCCATTTGCTCAGAGAGAGAGAGAGAGAGAGCTGATTAGAATCTAAATATAACTTCGTAACAGCACCGAGAGAAACTATATAACCAGCGACTAATTATTATCTTGATGATTTCGTTTACGCGATGTACCTACCTTGTATATGAAGCGTATACGTAATTTCGTCCGTGCCGAGCAAATTCTTCACGTGACACGAATAATTGTCCTCGTGACTTCTCTGCACGTTTCTCAGAATCAAAGTATTATCGGGTCCAACGTGCGATCTGTAAAACTCGTCCGGTGTGAAGTGACGTTTTTTACGTTTCATCAATCGATTCCGCTCTACGCAATTCGTCGTTACACTTACTTTTGCTGTAATTTCATGTCGGCACGTCGCCACTCGACGCTCGGACGAGGATCGCCGACGACGAGGCAAGCCATATTAACGTCCACTCGCCACGGAACCACGATGGGCACGCCAAATGATATTATGGCAGCTGGAACTAATTAAAGTACTCCGGTTACGAGATTCCATTCATGTGCCATTTGTGCACGCCATAATATCCCTTCGCAAAGCACGGATTATTATCGAAAGGTCGCGAATACCGCGCTCGTTATCGATCGAAGAATATTCTAAAGAGCCAGAGATTTTTCTCTAGGTAGTATGGACTTATCTCACATCCGGCAAAGCTGTACTTTCCCGGGATATTTGATATGCATTTCACGCACGATAGCCGTGCAGTTTTCTCGGAAAACTTGGATAAAGAATTCGATTTGAAACAAAGTCCCCGACGCGAAATGCCCGACGAAGTTTTACGAAGGGTGAAATTTTTCGTCAGTTCGAAAAACTTCGAGACCGACTTACCGGTGGTGCTAGCTTGAAATTTGACAACCGGCGTGCTTGAACCCTGACCGACCTTAGTCGAGGCCGTGACCCACGCCTCGTAAGACTCGTGCAGCTTCAAGTCTGTTGCCTCGTGATGCAGATTCTGGGCGGGCAGGGTGTTCTTGATGATCTTATCCTGACCCTGCTCTAACATGCGAATGTAAACGGTGTACTGGATAAGCAATCCGTTCGGTCGTCGCGGTGGCAACCAGGATATCACGACGGCGTTCTCGCCGCTCACCATCCACTTCACGCGTTCCGGTGCGTCGGGAACTATTAGCAGTCACCATTTCTTCATAAGCGATAATTTGTAGAGAAATCATTCATAAAGATAAGACCAAGTCGTAACACGTTCACGTGATATTAATGAAATGTCCTTGTATTTAAACGAATCTTGCAAAGATTATAGATCTATTTACTTTTGCTTCTTGAACCTTTCGAACGATTATAATTTTGATTATAATTTTTTCGATAAACACTTTTTTTTTTTAATATACAGTGTTTCGCCGTTATAAGAAAACATTTATCTTCCAAAAGAAAGAGGGGTTTTTCAATATTAAAACTATCGGCCAGATGATCAGACTCGAGAAATGGGGAGAAATAAGAAATCTTTTTTTCTACAATGAAACACTGGCTACTATACGCGTCGAAAGTGAATTGATTCGCGTATTAGAACGATCTCTAAATTGTGAGTTTACCGGTTTCCCCGGTGGTGCAGGATACGGGGCTGCTCGCAACACCCTCGCCGGCCCTAGTGAAAGCGAGCACCTGCACCGTGTAGTTGGTGTACGGACTGAGAGCGTGCAAGACCGTGCTTAGGGCATGACTGATTTTCGTCTCTCTGCCGGCTTGCGAATCCGAGGCGGCGCCGCTCGCTGCCTCGTACAGTAGCTTGTATCCCTGCACGACCCCGTGAACTTTGTCGGAAGGCGGTAGTTTCCAGGTCACCTGGATGTTCTGACCATTCAGTGCGGCGCAGGCTACATTTTGCGGTGGCGCACTTGGAACTACATCAAATCGTATACCGTAAATCGCTATATCGTGCTACTGTATCTCCTTCGACGTGTCGAAAAATACACTCACGAATTTATGTTACTAATACAGTATATCGAAACCTTTTTCCAATTTACATTCGAAGCACGATTAATCGAATCACAAGAAAAAAAAGTACGAAATTATGAGAGCATGCGCGAATTTCGATTTAAAAAAAAAAATTGCGATTTAAACTAAAATATACCCCGGAGGTGAATTTATATAGGACACACCCGATATAACAATAAAAACTTTAACAAAAAATTATTATTATCGATATTTTGTAACATAGTTCGTAGGTTGTGTATCGCGTAAAAGCTCGTTTCATAAACCAATATTGTTGCGCAAATAATTGCCATTCAGCATTATGCATTATATATGGTGTGGAATGTTTGTACACCGGCGCGCTGTACACATGACAAACTTTAAATTATAATATTAATTTGTAATTTGAAACTTAATCTCGTCATTTGCAATTCTCAATTATATTTAATCCGTAATCAAAATGCAAAGTGGCCGTTTCAAAGCGGCACGCTGTAATTACCTTGTTTAACGTGCCAAATATTTTCGTTAACTCGAAATCCCGCAAGCTCGATAAATGAGGAAGCAAATGTGGAACTTTTCACTCACCGTCTTCGAATGTATGCGCCGTCACGGGATCGGATCCCGGGCCATCTCCTTTGCTATTGAACGCCTTTACCACTATGCTATATTGGGTGTATTTTCGCAGACCGGTTAGTCTATAATCGTGCGAACCGTCCCCGTTTCCTGTGATTCCGACTCGCGTCGTGTTCGTTAATTGATCATCGCTTCTGAAATAAAAACGCGAGCCACGGTTCGTTGAAGCGAGAAGATAAAGCGCCAAGTACGGAGGCAATCGACAGCGCTAAAATCTGAACCTTGTATCAATTACGCGAACGAAGAGTGTGCCAAGAAAAAGCTGTGAGAATAGCTTCTAAATTATTTTCCGCGAAAAATCGCGTTTAAAGGGAAATCGTTTATTTAGATTATATAGAGATAATATCCAGATGCTAGTTGAACGACTACTACTCATTACAATGTTAATAGCGTTAAAAATATAAAATGTGATATATCAATATAAATATATTACCAGAAAAATTTCTTTTCTTGTGCATTCTATTATTCGAAACTTGGTGCTAGTCTAAGAACGAAGAAAGCCCTGGCACGAAAGTCGCTGTCGCCAAAGTTTACCGGAAATTGCCCTTATCGTTCGCATTTATTACGTTCCGCCGTCCGATTCGAGTATAATGAAGGAACTAACAATCTCGAAATTCAATGGAATATAACTACGAAGCTCGGACAAAAGATATTTTAAGAATTCATAGTGAAACTGAATCGCCGTATAATCCAATTATTCCGAAATATCACAGCGCAAACATTACCGTCATATTTCATTTAATAAGTCTCGTCGCAAAACGTTTTTATATTCATAGCAATTTTATTTTTGCCGACGAAAAAGGTAGATTCTACTGAAAAAAAGAGAAATTTATATAGAGTCTAGCTTGTAGAGGGAGGCATTTAAAATTTGATAAATCTTTTAATAAATCTCTCATAAATAAAGGAATCGCGTTGTATAAAATTTTTCTATTTCTCGATTTTGGCTACAAATTTTATTACTTGAAAACACATGTGAAAAATTTTTATCTTGCCGTTTTTCTCGAAAATAATACACGGTAAAAACTATGTATTATGGTCACTAAACTTTCTGCTTCGCAAACACTTCAACTTTTACTCGAAACAAAATTTTTTGCAAAATTGATACTCTGGAAGATATATAAATTTGTCGCTTTACAAGTGACTCGATCTATGTATAAATTCGCTGAATATATATATATATATATATATATATATATATATATACACGCGGTTGCGCGTTATTCATGTAAACGAACGGATCATCGCGGTCATTGTTCGAGACTGCGGGGTTGATGATGAGCGCTAAATGCCGCAAACTACCGCGGCTCAAGAGCAGTAAGCAGATAATGATACCCGAGATTGGTGTAGCCGATGGTGTATCCGAGTAGTTCGCCGTTCCATAGGGATCGATCCGGCGGTTGCCACGTGATCTTGAGCTGCTGCGGGCCCAGGGGCTCCACGGAGACGTGCCTGGGCGGTCCACCGGGCACTTCGCCATCCGTTTGCACCTGTTTCGAAAATTTCGAGACGCCACCCACGGCACACGTGAAAAAGAAACAACAGTCCGTCTGACGTTATCGCGCGTAATGACGTTCGTGATAATGTGAAAGTTTTCTTTCTGATTTCATGCTTTGTTTCTTTTTTATTTATTTATTTTTTTTTTTTTTTTGATTGTTTTGTTTTTCGACAATGTTTGATACTGACATGAAGGATGTCGCTTGGCGCTGATGTTCCAAGATGATTTTCCGCAAGCACTCGAAAGTGGTAGGTAGTCGCGGGTTTTAGGGGCGATACTCGAGCGACCGTGTTGTCCCCGGCTACCAGCTTCTGCGTGTTGTGCTCATGCCAAACGTCTTTCCAGCAAAAGGCAACAACGCTTAGATGGATGCAGTACGATCTCTTAAGCGTAATCGCGAGTCTCGCGAGGCGAGATGCATCTCCCGTGCGTGAAAATCCGGACGTTTTGACGCGCGATTAACTCACACATCTCGCTCGCGGGGAAGATAAGATAAATCTATCTTGATTCTCCCGTGCATCTGTGGCGTAGCTCGTAGTTTAATAGTTCGCAATCGGCCGCAAAAGACGGATCGTATGTGACGAGCGAACAAATCGATCAAGCGAATGACGCTTTAATGGTGGATGAAAGCTCTCTGCAGACTCGCGCGAAGGTAAAGCAGGCAATAAATATCGCAAACACGTATCAAACACGTTAATCAAACACGTTAATCGGATATGTGTGTGTCGAGTTTGAAAATTAATTTGAAACTCCGTTACTCTCTTGTGGCGCGCGAGCGCGATCTCAAATGCAGATTATCTCCAGTAAGAATCTTAGTTTTAATCCGTAATCAGAGTACCGCGCGCGCGATGCAACTTTCGAAGGCTAATATAACATACACACGGATATTAAAATTCATCCGCGATGTCAGGATTGTATAATACGCGTGATTTAAATCCCGCGGAGTAAATTATTACAACAACGCGCAAACAATGAGGACACGAATTTATCATCGTTTGGTCGGCATTCTCGGAAATCTCGATCCTCGCGAGACTCGATTTTGGGTAAGAGCGATAATAATTCTCGACGGTGCTTGCCTCAAGAACATGTTTTATGCGCGTTAACACCACGACGCTTCCATGCCCTTTCGTGCGTTAAGTTCGATAATTTAACACCGGCGGGAAGACTCGAGTCGATTAGGCGTAAATGAGGACATCCAAAGTTAACGAGCGGCCAGGGTAAGGGGCGTTTCAAAGAGAAGTTTGTGGCACGAAAATAGGGCGAGCGAGAGGGGAAGATGGTCGGTAGTCGAGAAGAGGAAGAGGGCAGAAGGAAAGAAGGAGAGTGTAAAACAAAGACGCGGAGTGGGAAGATTCGCAAACGACTTTACAGAAAACTTTGACTTAGCTGTCGTAATGAAAACCGCCAACTTCGGAGATACCTAGTATATATGTATATACAGCCACTTCTCCAGAAAATAGAGTGGTTCCTTTACATCACAATGAAATATACTCGACAATGCATGCGTGATTAATTAATTATCGTATTAATTATTATGTAATTTTATAATTATAATTTTTTTATTTTCTTATACATATATATATATACATACATATATATACATATATATATGAATTTAATTCAAATATTTTTAAATTGAAACATATCTCGTACAAAATATCAGAAAGCTTGACCGCGAGCGTAACAGCTGATGGTACTCTTGTAAAGAAATTGATCAGCGAGAAACGTAAATCGCATGCCTTCGAACGCAAGCACGTGGAAGAACATCAAAGAACGAAATTGTTTCTGCGGCCGCATATACGGGTGTATGAATCGCAAATTCGCGGTGCCGTTATACACACACACACACACACACACACACACACACACACACACACACACATATATATATAGAATCAACTCGACGTGAGTTTACGAGAGACACGACAATGTAATTACCATTGCTCTTGACAGTCGCAGCTCATGCGACAGACTGCACCACATTATGTTACACGCGTGCATCTTGGAGCGACGTTACAAAATAGCATATTATGAAGGAAAATATTCAGCTTGTATTCGCTAGAGTTGCTCCGTAGAATAAAACGTTTTAATAAAATGCGAAATATATTTTTCGTCAAACAATGCGTGTACCGTGCATGCATGTTATACCGTGTATCATCAATGCGAATTAATCTGATTTATATCTTTTCATTTCCGAATCGTAAATAATATTTTTAACTATCTTTATATATCTCTATTAATAGACACACATTAATGCATCATTTGTATTTTATTTCAGAAGCTGTGTCGTATTCTCCCTCTTCATACAACTGTAATATCAATTTTATAAGCTATTTTTATATCAAAAATCATTTTCTATACGTATTTTATTTTGTTACGTTCTTCCCAAATATTTCGAATAAATTAGAGAGGTAAATATTTCATCCAGTATAGACGTGCACATTCCGGATAGACACACATTCCGCGCGATTGAATTATTATTTATTAATGGGATACATATTATGCTATTCGTGTTAATGGAATTTCGATCGTTTCGACATGAATTTATTTGAACGCCGACTGACGGCGACTGCGCTGATGAAGGGAGAAATGGACGGCGAAAGCCATGAAGTAAATCCAAAATAAATCCTAAACGAATAGCGGGACACGGAGCGATGTCGAAGGATAAATGATTAATGATTCTCGCCCGACAGGATAAAAGCCGCGGCGCGTTATCCGCGAATAACGCTTTCGCGGAAGACATCGTAGTGTTAACTTTAACGGCCAATATGATATCCGCGCAGATGATAGAGATGCCAAGCGCGTTGTGAATACGCGCGTATATACCACGATATAATGACGATGGATTGAGAATGTAATGGAGCGCAATATATAGCGTATTTCTTCTGCATTCTTTATTTATTTTTTTTTTTTGTTTGGCTTTTTTCCAATTATCGTTCGAGCAAGCACCAGAAAAATCTGGTATTATCTTCACCAATATGCAGCGTTATAACGCGATATTTACATCCGCCCCGTTGGGATTAATCGCCGTACGCCAACATTAAGTAGAAAATTAACCAAATACTTTTAATTTTTTCTATATTTATGCGTATACCCGCTCGCGCTTTCGAGCGGGCTAGATCAAAGCGCGCTTCAATTTAGATTAAAATTTTAATTTTAAAACTTGTAAATTTCGTAAAAAAAAAAAAAAGAAAAAACGCGGCGATCTCTCTCTCTCTCTCTCTCAGTTGTAACGCATTTACCGCCACATCATCCGTACAGTGGTGACACGAACATTTTCTTGGGAATTATACGATTTGCATAGAATATAGGATTTTATTTTCCACCGAGTTCACGTTTGTATTCGCACGTTTGTAAATGGATAACGTAATTTATATAGATTGAAAGTAATTATATTTGTACACGAGAACTTCAAAGAAACGCAATATCATTTGTGACATTCTCAATAATGTTATTGTAACTTTGTAACGCTGTTAAAGTCGTAATTTCGGGAAAATCCACATTACAAATTTCGGGCACGCTTAAAAATGTAAAGAATTTAGAACGAGATACCGATACTTTCTGTCGCATCCGTTTGTGTAATTATGTCAATTTTACTGTCACATAATCGATGGAACGAAAATATTACATGCGGAAATTGCTTGTAAAAATTTACTTCCAAAAATTATGTTATGCGAGATATTATTCCGAATTTGTATATACGGTTGATGTCGCAGTCAACGTGTTAAAGAATACATTGACCAGGAACGTAAATTTATAACGACGAGACGCCGTCTCGTTGCTTTCGATCGACCGATCGCGCGCATTCACCATTCACAAAAAAAAAAAAAAAAAAAAAAAAAAAAAAAAAAAAAAAAAAGGAAAGAGAGAAAAGTGTGTATACCTTGAGCCTCCTTATACTGCACGATATAGTTGGTGATTGGTGCGCTGGCGTGGTTCACGTCGCGATCGCTCGCAGGCGAGGACCAGGCCAGCAAGATCGACCGGCTACCCTGCTCGGCCACGTGGAGATTGCGTGGGAAATCGGGCGGCTCCTGCACCAGCAGGTGTATTGTCGCCTTGTCCTGACCGTAGGCGTTCGCGGCTACGCAGACGTAGTCGCCGCGGTCCATGTGGCTCGCCTGAACGATCCGCAGCTCGGTGGTGACGTGTCCCGATGCGTCCGCCGTATTGTCCACCGCGTACCTGCATCGGGAACCCCCGAGATGAGCGGTTGCGTGATTAATTGATATACGCAAGGCGGTCGGAGCAATTGCGAAATTTTCCAGATTTACTTTAAAGGTACAAAGTTATACATATCTCAAACACAAAGTTATATCTCATATGCAGAAAGAGATGGTTTCTGATTATCTTATGTTTCACGTTTTCGTTTTACTTATAGATAGCGAAAAGACTTAATAAAAGTACTAATTTTGTTTCCGTTTATGTATGTATATGTGTATAATATATAGATATATATTATTTATCTATTTGTATATATCATATGCTATATATATTTTTGTATTATATATTTATGTTTTATATATAACATATATAAACATAAATAATATATAAATATTGTGTATATATATATATATATATATATATACACACATACATATATATACATACATACATACTGTTAAAGTAAGATAATCTACCTCTAGCAAATGCATTTTGATACTATGATCGTCATTGCTGCTTTAATGCTAAAATAAGAATTAATTTGGATAGAAGAAGAATATAAATAAATAAATATACACATATATATTATATATATAGGTAATTCCACGTCAAATCGGACAAGAAATGACTTCGTATTTTTTAAATCAAACGAAACTTTTTTTCACGTGAAATATACATAAAATAAGGAGATACGTATTTTTGTATTTATCCGAAATATTTTTTTTGCAGAAGTTATAAACAACAAAATTTTCGTGAAAAATGAAGAAATTGTCAACTTCAAAAATTAATATTTCTGGTTATATTTGTCGTAGAGAAATTTTCAGAAATGCATTTTAAAGCTAAGAGGACAACCTTTTTTATAAAAGTAGTTCAAGTTACAAGAAATTATTAATTACAATTGTTATAAATAATTAAAATGTTTAATAATTTTTTTCACCGAAAAGTACAGTTTTAAAAATTTTTGAAATAATGCTATTTCATTCTCTATTTCATTCTGAAAGTGTACATATTTTTTATTTTATGGAGAATCGATAGATTCTATTTTTTAAATATTTTTAATAAATGAGGCGCCGCGCCGTGCTCGCGTCACTGGCTCGTCCAAGTAGTATGCTATGCGCTATGGCGCGCCGATGCTTCCGAAGATATACTACTTGATCGAGCCAGTGACGCGACCACGGCGCGGCGCCTCATTTATTAAAATTATATAAAAAATAGAATCTATCGATTCTCCATAAAATAAAAAATATGTACACTTTCAGAATTAAATGGAGGATGAAATAGCATTATTTTAAAATTTTTAAAAACAACTTTTCGGGGAAAAAAATTATTAAACATTTCAATTATTTATAACAATTGTAATTAGCAATTTCCTGTAACTTGAACTATTTTTATAAAAAAGGTTGTCTCCTTAGCTTTGAAATGCATTTTTGAAAATTTCTCTACGACAAATATAACCAGAGATATTAATTTTTTAAATTGACAACTGCTTCATTTTTTACGAATATTTTGTTGTTTATAACTTCTGCAAAAAAAATATTTCGGACAAATACAAAAATACGTATCTCCTTATTTTATGTATATTTCACGGGAAAAAAGTTTCGTTCGATTTAAAAAATACAAAGTCATTTCTTGTCCGATTTGACGTGGAATTACCCATATATATATATATATATGTATATATATATATATATATATTTCGCTCTGTAATAAGAAATTAATTCTTTAGCAGTAAATGAACGACTGTGAAAGTTTCTCTATAAAATTTACTCAGTAAAATTTCTCCTTTTTCCCAAACAGAACAGATTTTTCTGTAATATCGAGTAATGAGCTATAGTAGCAAACTTTGACATATTTTTACATCTAATATTGGATAGCAGGGACAATTTTAATGCGACAATATTACAAATTCTTTTCCTTCGTGTATCTATATAATGAATTAAATTCGAGATTTGTACCATCCCTTTTACGAAGCTATATCTAAAGTATGAATTTTTAAAAAACTCAAGATCAATTTTTCGATTTTAAATTGATTTCAACTTTTTTGTAGAATATCTCCACTTCTTTGACATATATTTAAAAGTTCTACAAATATTGAATAAGTTATCAAAAAAATTCCATGCGGTTTCTAAATACTTAATTAATTAACTCTACTTAAATAGACTTAAAATATACATAAAATAGACTAAGCGAAAGCATTAAAATAATATAAGAGATTTATTCTGAATATGAGAAATCTAACATCTAAAATTAATGAAAACTGTTACTTCTTATATTGATTTTAAATACAAAGTCGCGTCTAAAAATTGATTCAAGTATATTTTTGGTATAGAGTTAAAACTGAAGGTCTCTAAGTTGCATCGACTTCAAATGTATGAAGTAGATGTATCTAAAGTTTAATTTAAATAGATTGAGCTTCGTTTGTACTGTTAAAGCGGATAGCGAACTTAGCTTATTTTAACACACAATTTCGACGAAATAGCGAAGTTTATTTTTGCCCCGAACGTTTCGCGAATTAACGTAGCGTCAAAATGACGCTTGCATCAAACGGCATATGCCGTTTCAAACCTGTGAGCTTTCACGCGACACGCGCATAATTAATTTCGATACGAACCTAACGTCGTAATTAGGATCGATCTTGCTGTCACGAACACGCCAGCTAAGATCAAGAGGCGCATCTCCCTCGGCCTCGCAGCGCAATATTACGCTCTCCCCTCTTCGCACTGATTCCTGTCTCGTCCTTACTGTCACCTGCGGACCCGCTGTAGTGGAAATTTTTCATCAGAACGTTGTTGTACATAACGCAGCTCTTACGACAGCACAATGCACATTAAATACGACACGATAATAAAATCAATTTGCGCGATAAAATAAGGGAGAGAGAGAATTCGCGGTTTTTTTTTTTTTTTTTTTTTTTTTTTTTAATAAACGAGCAGTTCAATTTGGTATTTATGTCCAACCTACGATGCTTTATTGAATGCGGATTTATTTTGTAGCCGAGACGAAAAAGAAAGATCAATTATCGACGCATGATGTTATCCGGAATAATCACGTGTGTGCGCGCGCACGTACAGAGAAGGCTTTCATCCAGTGATGCGAAGCAATTATCCAGTGACGAATATTGTAGTAATACTATTGAATTTCCGGCGGACCGTGTGTGCGAATTCAAATTAACAAATTTATTAAATTCATGACTGTCGCATTACATATCACCGTTTACATACATACATACATATATGTATATCGTGCAATAACAAATTAAATTCCCGCCATTCTTTCCATTAAACTCCAAGGATAATTTCAGAGGGATAACGTTGCATCCCCGTCGCAAAGTAATATTCCGTAATATTCCGTATTCGAGAATTTTTACCGTCGAAATTTCTCGCGGCTAAAAACGTCACGTGGTTTAAGGAACCCGGTTTCGATCACACCGGGATCCGACGCGACTCTATCGAATCCCGAATATACATATATATATATATATATATATATATATATATATATATATATACCGCGCGGGATACCGATCCGTATCTAGACGGCGGGGCGGTAACTCTACGGTTACGTGAATATTTTACCATGAACCGTTAGCCGAATGAGCTTGCTGAGGCCGGGCCCGATGCCGTTGCTCGCCTGGCATAGATAGAATCCGCCGTGATCTCGCGATACCCGCGGGATCACCAGGGATCCGTTTCTGGCCACCCCGGCGCCCTCCGTGCCGCCGTATCCGAGCTCCCTGTAGTCGCCCGTAGTTTCACCTGAACACGCAAGGATACACATCTTTACGTCCCCATGCATAATACAGGTCGTCTACGAACATTATTACCCCTTACGCATTATACGGATCCTATTGACGAACTCCGACGTGGAGTTTCTCCGCGCACGAATTGAAATACTCGACATACAGACAGAGTGTTTCGCCAACGAGAGATGCTCTGTATTTAATCTGTATTTGAGAGGAGGGTTTCAAGTGGGTGCGATAGATAACAAGATCTTACTCTTCATGTAATCTCCGATGAACTTTACTTTAATCGAATTTCGACCTGAGGACGCAGCTACCGAGATGCTTAATTCTGGAAGTTTGGCGAAAAAAAAAAAGAAAAAAAACAACGTTCAGCTTTGCCGGAGGGAAAATTATTTCAGTTCGCAGCGTAAAATATATCACCCCTTGTTTATGCCTATTATAAAACACTGTTCCTCGGCAACTTAAATGCCGAGAAATAACGCGGGGAAAGTTTCTTAAGTGCGAGGCGTTTTAAATGCATTTCTGAATACACGAACGTTTAAATGTCTCTAGAAAACGTAACGTGCTGGAAGCCGAATAGTAAGTACTCAAAGTGCATGCCTGCGAACGCCTTTCTCCTTCCTCCCTCCCCCTCCCTTTTTTCTGTCCGTGCATACTTTATTCGCTTATTCTATCTTTTCATAAATAAACGGCGGAACGGGTGAAAGATGTGTATCACAGTATATACCGTTCATGCAACTGTGTGCAAACGGTAAAGATTTACTTCGCAGAAGAACTCCTACCAAGCAAGGTAAACCGAACGCTTTGAAAGCGTCGCTTTTGAGTAATCAGTCTTTTCGCGGGAGTCTCTTGCGAGAATTTATGTTTTATCAAAACTTACGGTAGCCGGTCTGTACAAAGAGAGAGAGCTCGAAACATTCTCGGCCGATGTTAAATTGCATTTATTCAATCTAGCGGCGCAAGTAATAACAGTATTACGCGAAGTTTAATATAACCTGTTTAATAATAATCGTGCTACATTTGTTGCGTGCAAGCGGTATATAGGTCGTAAAAAAACGTAGGACGTAAAACGTCTTTCTTTGATACGCCGTATCTTCTTTTTTCGCGCCCAGTTTCGCCGTTATATCTGCATGACGCGCATCAATTCGACAGCGGATCGATGCTTTTCGACATCCTTTCCGATACTAATAATGAATGATGAAAAACACAAATATCCGTGTGCAAAATTTGTTTTTTTATTTTATTTTTTTTCGCGTGGTAACTTTGAGATTTGTATCCCGATGCGCGAAACGAGGAAAACTTTTATACAGATTGATATTCGAGCAACGAAACCATTTAAAACATCATAACGTGTATGTACAACTAGCTCGAAAACATTTTGCGGATAGCAAGCACAGTCGTCTGTTTGCCGCAGTTAATTAAAATCAACAAAAATATTTCTCAAACTTGATAACAGTCTCATCACTTTGATATAACTGTATCGCGTCAAGGCAGATGTGCAAAGCGCTTTTTTTGAAATCTGACATAGCCGCGGGCGGAAAATGATTGGCTGTGAGAATAAAATTAGGATAAACGGCGAAAAATGTAGCTCGCGCATCCCAAAGCGAGGTCGGAATTGCGAGCGAAAATGGAGAAGAGACAGGAGGAAATCCCTCTCGCGAGGGGCACGCTACGTCAAATCCACGATCAGCGATTTGATGAAACTAATTATACGGTTCTCTCTCTACGAGCGAGACTTATTTCTGACTACGACCGATATCTCTGCCAATGGAGATCGACGATTCAGCGAAATTCATGATTGATTACAGTTCCCGTTGTGTTCTTTTTTCTCCGTCGACCTCCGCCTCCGCACAACTTTAATAAAAATTACATAATGTTCGCGCAAACAAAGCTCTCGTCTAATGAACATTAAGTACGGGAAGAAATTTTTAGAAAATGTAATAATACTCGCGTCGAGAACTGTGCTAAGTTTGCGAGTCAAAAGCGAAAATAATATCGATGCTTATATATGACGTTTCACAAAATCGGTGATTCACATAATATAGTCATAGTGGTCGAAAAAAAAAGTAATTATTTGATTACTAATTGCTTCTATTAAAGCTAAAGAGATAGTTAGCTACTTTTATTAAACGTAAAGTTATATCTTTAGAGAGTTTTCAGGTGCGAAAATGTTCTCATTTCTCGCGCTACATCTGAGACGTAATACATCTCTCGTAACGCTAGCGGAAAGAGAGAGAGAGAGAGAGAGAGAGAGAGAGAGAGAGAGAGAGAGAGAGAGAGAGAGAGAGGGAGAGAGAGAATTTCCTCGCACCAAGATCCCACCTTTAAAAAGTCGTGACTTACCGATAGATTGCTTCCAAGTCACAGTCGGAATAGGGAATCCTTCGGCCTGACAGGCGATGGAGACGCCGTGACCTACAACCGCGTTCTGGTCGATAGGTTCCACAGTCCACCTCGGCGGTACTAAAAATACGAACCGATTGGTTTAAAATCTTCCTCAGTCGCCAGAAATCGTATTAGCCGAAATCTTATTGGACCCGCCCACGTTTCCGTTGCCATTCATCTCAAGAATTTGCAATAACGAATTATTATCCTATTCGCGAACTACGCGTCAGACACGATCAGTATCTGAGACATAGCTATTAATTCAATGTTAACTGCTAACATTATGCGTATCTTAGCTCTGTGTGTGTAAATATAAAATTGCAAGATTTATTATATATATGTTATAACTGCAAACAATTGAGCTTGACGAAAACACGAATATTATATGTATAATATATCAATGTGCGTAATCCGCGCTTTATCACAAAATTATTATAAATTTTCATTCACTTTATTTATAACATGTTGAGAGTAATACGCAATTTTTTATTTCGTAAATTTGTGTTATTTCCTCGAGACAATATCATGTAAAACCACCATCAAACGGTATCGATCTCCCTTTCATAGCTGAGCCGCGATTTTATCTGTTATTATTCCGATCTAAAAATATATGATATGACAGGTTATTTACTTGAACAGTCATTTGCTATATATTCAAACATTCAATCGATACCCTATCGCGGTTTGAACGGCGACGAATACCGACGGCGATGACTAAATTAATGTTTTCCTGGTGTGTTAATAATTTATGTAACGCATGCATCTTTCTCCCAACTAGGCTATATACTTACGCAAACTTTCTGCTGAAAAAATTGTAACAATATATAATTATACTACGTAATCCATTAAGGCTACAGCTAAATTACTTGAATTGACGATGTTATGTATATGTATAAATATGAAAAACAAATGTAAATGGATCTTTCTGTATCAAACTACTTTTAATCTCATTAAGAATCCAAGCAATGTCATATATGTATATGAAGGAAATAATAATTTAGTAGAATATATAAAATCTCAAAAATAAAATACAACGTGCATATCATTGATACGGTAGAGGAAAATGTGATTACCAAACCTACGTAAAAACTAACTAAAAACTCTAAACAACCTATTAAATTATAGAGTATACGGTAAAAGAGGGAAATATAAAAAACGAAAGAAATATATTTTTTAACAGAAAACTGTCCGTCTAATACGTGAGAGTAGAATCGTTAGTATGAATCGTTAGTATGAATCGAACTATAAATGTGTATTGGTCGAGAAAGTATAATACACATAATATAGAACGTAATGTCATGCAAAAATGCAAAAATCGGTCATTATCATAAGGAACGTAACAACGCAAGCACCATTCCAAGTAAATAGAGCCGTAAGAGATGGATGTATAATATAAAATGCTTCCAGACAACGGACAACGACAAACGCAAACGATACCGTGACAACGTATGATAATACGAAAATAGAAAAAGACACGTAGTATATAAGGGGGGAAGGTATCGCTTTTACATTCTTCCATCGTCATTCCAAGTCGCTCTCGCAAAAGAGGGGAGTTGTAGGAAGGGAATTGTAACCAGAAACAGGTTAACTACGCGAATGCATGCTTATGCACACCCGTCATAGACAAATGTTGCATTACATTAGCACAACGTCTTGAATATATCAACTCGCTACGGATACTCTACCTAGTAACATTCGCGAGAACGTCCTTTAAAAATCTGTCAACACGTGGATGATACTTCTACAAACGCTCAAAGTTGGAATTTCAATTTCAACATCGATCTCGGCGATGCTGCTCGTGGAAAACGAAAGGGGGACGATAAGAGTCAAAAAATACATCTTATATCAGGTCTTACCGGCACGTCGACACGATCCTGAAATGGGCCGTGTAACGTGTGCGTTAAAAATTATATCGTCGCTTATTTAAAAAAAAAAAAAAATTGATCCCCCTCGTTAAAATTCACAAATAGAATCGTCCTGACGCAGCAACAATCGTGAGAATCTACTTATCTCTCGTGGAGACGAGCATGCAAAGAAGTAAAGTCGGCGATACATTTGTCGTGTACACGATTCCATGTCGTCATCCGCAAGCGAAGTATTCCCTGCTTGCGTGGCACACGCTCATCTTCGACTTCTAACGGTAAATGAAAATTCTATCCTCAAAGACGAACGAAAGAAATCGGGATATGGCGGCACCGTGCCAGGTAATTTCGAATCGATTTTTCCTTCAATTTCGTCGCTTCGACTTTGCCTTTATATGTTAAAAAAAAAGTGTTTTAGCGATTAGTGAGGCAAATTTATGGGTATTTTCGCTGGATTGCTTCCTTTGAATTCGAACGTCTTCAAACGTAAGTAGTATAACCAGATATATGATACATCGAAGCGTAAGTAGTACAAGATACGCTTGATACCAAGTAGTACGAGCAGAAAGAAGTCGAGAGAGTAAGTGGTACAAAATGCTTGTGATACGATGGAGTATCGGAGAACAAATATAAATATATAATATTCATACAAAAATAGAGCATGTATATGTATTCAAGATATACGTGTATTGTGGCCAAGTAGAAATAACCAAGTAAAAATATAAGTGTATGTAAAATCGCGCACTGAAAGATATCCATATATGTATATGCATGCTGATCGTGGGGGTAACGATACTATAGTATTATGAAACTGAAAAGTGCAGTACTCCATCGTACGAGGAACACAAAGCGAACTTGCAAGCGCATTGCCTTCCATTTGGCAGACGAGGCAAATATTGGGAGGGGTTCAGGATACGCTCTATATAATTTGACTGCAGTATATTTTCAAAGAATATATATATAAGTATTATATATATGAGCATAATGATTCGAGAAATTCAATTATAACTGTTGCAGACAAAGCAGCAGACTTTAATCGCATCACGCATTCATTACTTTAAATATCGAGTTTATAAAAAATTCGCAATTACGTCTTGAATTAATTCGTTAAATTTAATTCTTAAGCTTCTTATTTGACGGTTGCAATGCAAGGTCCAATTACTATTATATTATCTACTTCTTTGATGTTTATTCTTGAAAAATTGCAGCTCTGTGGATTCAACTTTCAATTTGTTATGCGCATACAGCCTTTGCGGAGGTTAAGGGATCGCATACCGCTCTGAGGAAATTCCTTTGCCGCGCGACAGTTGCGCTGAAAAATCTTTAATGGCTTTTAGATGTCGAAAACCAAGCGATTTCGTTGCGTATTTTATATGCATTAGGAATGGTCGTCATTTGTACCGTAATAATATATACGATCGTACCGTAGCAATGTGTGTGTGAATCCATATGAATCTTTTAATATTCTATAGACTTTGAGATAGACAGACACGAATAAAACATTTGTGGTGTGAAACATTAGGAACGTAATCCAGCGAAACCCATTAACTATTAATCCTCTCGAGACTATTCTAGATATCGCGATACGATTCAAATTCTGGTCAATCAAATTTCCCTCATTTTCTAAATCTTTGAGATAAGTTAATAAATAGATTCAATCAATAATTAGAATTGATTGTTCTTGAGTTACGTACACTTTACATATCTTCGCATTCTAAAATGGACGAGAAAAACATTCCCACTAAGATGTTTAATAATTGCATCACTCCCATAATAAGTATATTTCATGAAACATGAATATTTATATTTGAAAGATATAAATGTCTATTTTTATAATATCTATATAATACCTCTGATATTTATGTATATAAAATTTTCTATATAGATAAAAGAGAGTTTTCTATATAGATAAAAATTTTTTATATAGATTTTTTTTATAAAGTATAAAAGAATATTTTCTCGACATAATGTATACGTTTTTTCAAATTTTAAAACCTTATGCAATTTAATGTAATTTATATTTTATGGTAAAACTTAATATTTTCCGCAAAAGAGAGTGAGATAAATTTTTAAGATGGAGGATGATGCTTCACAAATTGGCGAAATCAGATACCAACGTATAAGATTACGATCCGGCGAATAGGGAGTCGTATTGCACGTCCCTTCTCGAGGGATGTCATCAACGACTCGGGTAAGTCGTTCGGGTAACCAGGAAGACAGGAGAGCGGATTAAATAAAAAACAGAAACCGAATAAACCCTGCTCGACGTTTCTTCGAATTTCGTCCTATAATACAAAACTATATACCTATCTTATATTTTATATATATATATATATATATATATATATATATATGATGTGCGTACACATGTACGTGTATACACATCTATATACGCGAGAAAAATGGGACAAAGTTGCGAGAGAAAGAGAGATAGAAAGAGGGAGAGAGAGAGAAAGAGAGAAATGGAAGGATAGCGAAAAGGAGGGTTGTTATTTACGGACGCATTTATGTACACAGTTTTCTTACGGCTACCATGTCAGTTTTTTCAGGACACCAACCAGCGACTGAGAGGCTGGTCGAGTGCTCGGCCAGGCCAGCGATGTTGCTGATCTGGCACGTGTAGTTGCCGCTGTGACTAGCGCTGACGCTATTTATCGTCAGGATGCTGGAAAACGGCGGATAGTCGCTTATCTGTATGCCGTTGCTGATCTCGACGGTGGCGACGGTCTGGACCGACGACAC
This sequence comes from Lasius fuliginosus, assembly GCA_949152495.1. NCBI lineage: Eukaryota > Metazoa > Arthropoda > Insecta > Hymenoptera > Formicidae > Lasius > Lasius fuliginosus. The sequence continues at coordinate 7,461,329 of OX424452.1, read as the reverse complement.
CGATGTACCGCCGTCGCTCGCCCTGACCTGAATCGGTTTCTCGTCCATCAACCACGTGATGTTGAACGGCTGGTCGCCCTGGCTCGTCGTACACATAAGCTGTGTCCGCTCCCCCTCCATCACACCGTTTCCGAAATAAAACGGCGAGATCCGCGGCGGAACTATAAACGTTACGTTTGTGACATGATAACAGATATGTATGTATCGTCTCTCTGGGTCTCTTGCGCCAGCATTAACCGCACCTAAGCGCGTCATCGATCGAGGATTCAAGGATCCTTCGGACTCTTTGTCTCGTGACCGCCATCTGTCACGATTCTCGATTTGCGAAAAAAAAAAAGGGACGGGTAATGCATGCGAGAAACGCAACGCGACCGCGTAGACAGATAGTCCGTTTCTCCCTCTCGTTATTCGTCCAGCTAATATTTTACCTGTTAATTCGATCAGACAGGTCGTCTCGTCGAGCGGAACAAAAACACCGCGGTTTTTTGCGCTTATACGCACTACTCTCGCGTAATCTATTTTTTTTCCGGCTGTTTGACGCGCAACGACGCGCGCGCGCGCCGAATCGCGAAAATCCAATAATCGTCCCGATTGTTCGTTTCCGATTCCTTCGAAGCGGAGAAAAGACAGGTGCCACGTAAAGCGTGCGGTTTCGCTCCGCGTCTCCTTCGCGACGCATGCATGGCAAGATCCGCGGAAAATTGCGTGGCACACGGTCATAAATATCGTATACTACACGCCGCCACGAGTATAACGGCGTAAACTCGGGAAATGAACATTTACGAGCGAGCATAACTGTTAACGTCGACCAATGTGTCTTTATACGAGGGGAGACTGGTCTGGCGAAGTTGGAAATAAGCTCGCGGCCGCGCCCTCCCTCCGGGGCAGGGATGGAGGGGGGGGGGGGTGAGGGGGTGAGAAGGCACGCGAAGGAGAGAAGGAATCGTTAATAAACCGTTTCGTGCTGATATGCGTGAAAACTTTGTGTGGCACCTGCACAGCCTCCCCTTCGAGAATAGATTCCTTCGCGGATGTACATCGCGAGGAGTCGGTTAAACGCGATTCCCTGGCCCGGCGAGATGCGCCATAACGACCGTACAACCGGCATGAAACATCTGCACGCACATCTGCTCCTCTTCGAAGATATAAACTCCTCTCTCTCTCAGTTGCGTATCGCAGACTTACTTACCGGGCCCTATCGAAAACTTTTCAAATGCGGAATAAAAATTGAGGACCGCGAGAGATCTCTTGGTACATCGAGGACGTAAAACGACGCAATCTGTTGATGATTGCATATTTTTCTCTATTTTATTTGGAATTTCTCTCTCTCTCTCTCTCTCTCTCTCTCTCTCTGTCTATAATTTGATTTTGATGCATGCAAAGATTAAATACTTGTTCGCCAAGAATTTCAGAGATCTCTCGCGTCGAACGCCCCTTGGAGAGATATACAAATATCACTACTGTCTCTATAATAATATCGTAACAATATGATGATGAAAACGATGTTACACAAAGTATATATGATATACCTCGAGCTTAAACACATCATTATAAAAACTCTTTGCTACATTAATAAAATGATGACTTCGTTATTAAAAACGCCCAAAAACGTGATATACCATACAACACAATAATGAGTAACAAAGTATAACGAGTCATTCGTAAAGGAATACAAAACGTCTCCTACGGGAAATGTCGTTAACAGCGATTTCCGTTTATATGTAGAGTATATAATACTAGGAGAAATAGGCAAATTTATATAATACTCAGTCAAAACATTACGTGTCTCTTAATATCAATGCTGAACGATGCATATACACCTGTGCGAATAAGAAAACCAGTACGAACTTTACGATAGCTTTACGATCTCGCTGCGACATCGAGATTCCGACGAATGAAAATCTTCTCTTATGTTCCTTCTTACGTAAGGAGCTTCGCCCCTTTCGCGCATTTTCTCGATGTCACAGACAATACCTTGTATCTAAGTAATACATACTGTAAGTATGTACGTATAAGCGGCTGGCTAATGCCATGGATGCCCAGCTTTCTATTATTTATGTATAATATTTATTTTTCTCTCGAAATATACTTCATTTATCTAATATTCTCATATATTTTTCTTTAGATTTTTTTATTATCGTTGCCTGATTCGATAAAACATTGACGGATTTAGATGTTTAAAAGCAAAGGAGACGGTGGTCTTGGGCAAGTACAGCTCCGGGCCGCTCATATAATGTTAATACGAGAGAGTCAAAGGCATTGCCAAGAGAGTGTCCTGTACGTACAATACACACAGGTATCGACAGTGGTTGCAGGAAAATTCGATCAAAGCGTGCAGAGATTGGCGTGCAAAGAGAACGGCGTGCAGGACGAGAGAAAGAGTGAAAGGACGAGAGAAAGATTCAAAATCGAAAGTAATCTGAGAAAGAAAGCCGGCAACACGCCGAATCGGTGACATTATAGTCCGCGCCCCCTCCTTCCCTTTTCCAAGCCTTCGGAAAATCTCATTTCCTGGAAAAACGAATGCACCGATGCAGCGCGTTGCTGTACGTAGCGTGCATCTTGGACTAGCGTGTAGCAGAAACAGTCGCGTCTCGGATGATCTTAACTCGCGAAGAAAATCGGAAAATCATCAGAGGGCGAGCCGTAAGAGTACCGGTCGACCGCTCAAGAACAATGCCGAACAACAACGACGACGTTGTCCCGACGAAGATGTCTCGGAGAGTCTCGCGCGTCATACAAAATATTTCGCGACGTAATCGAGCGGCTCTTCTCTCTCTCGAGGTGAAATAAAATTGATTACGGTTACGCGCGTCTTTCTCTCGCAAAGTCCGGGACGCGTTGATTGATCGATCGTCGCGGCGCGGAGCAACAACGGCGCGTGTTTCCCCCTACGTGCCGATCAATCAGTTACTTTCCGTCGCCGCCATACCGGTCAACGAACTGGAAAATTGCCAGTCCGGTTCTATCACGACCCACGCGCGGTGGCTCGGTTCGACTCGCGAATCTCAATGACAATCCGCTCTCTCGCCGTCGCCGCCGACGTCGATCTTATTCCGCACGGGAGAGACGTGGGCACGAATCAACCCTCGTTTCTCCCCATCCCACCCCCTCCCGCTTCTCGTTACCGCTCGACGTTGTCGTTGGCATTTCGATGAACGGCGACCGGGTGCCGTGTTCCAGAATACGATGCCAGAGTACGATACTTGTAAGAGAGCGTCTCTCGATCCTCGCGCGCGATAAGAAGATAAGGTAAAGGACGAAGTAGCGATGGGAGAGAGAGAGAGAGAGAGAGAGAGAGAGAGAGAGAGAGAAAGAGAGATGAGCGAGATATTCCGGAACACGGCAGGCGTACAACGACACCAACGGTGTACGTTTACCGTTGACGTGAAGGAGTGCAGAATGAGCGACGGTTGCGGCGCCATTGGTCACGCGACAGGTGTACGTGCCATTGTGCGCGGGTGCGATCGTGCTAATGCTCAGGGCGCTGGTAAAAGCGTCATGTTTCCCGATGGTAATGCTCTTTCTCTGGGACGAGGGGGACGCTTCGTCATGCCCGGGGCCGGAGGCGGTCATGGTAGCAGGGCCCCTCAGCTTAGGGGGGCCCACGTCCATCCCGGGACTGGCGGCCGGCGACCGACCGCGGCTACCGGAAGTCGGCGCATCCTGCGAGGCCGACGGCAACGTCCTGACCTCTATCGGGACGTTATCTTTGAGCCATGTGAATGTCAGTGGTAGGTCGCCGGTCACGACTACGCACTGTACGCTAGTACGGTCCCCTACGTTTAAATCGCGAGCAAAACTGAAAGGCGTGATTTTAGGTGGCACTGAAAAGAACAATACAGACAAAGGTGGCATTCCATCAAAGCAGTTCAGATCACTAGAGAATCACGCGCTGTTGTCGGGATATACATATGTGATATATGTGGAACGAGAGGAGGGAAGAGAGTTGTGCAGGTGCAGGTATAGTATATATATAGGGGGGGATGAACGGTCGTAATCGTCGTAATCTTGCTGCCAGACGCGCCTTCTTGTATACGTATAAGTGTGCGAAGCGATTTTTCAAGCGACGCGTTCCAGCAGCTTCCGGCGGAGAAGCGACCTCGTTCGATATACGGCATACGTCGAGAAAGCGGAATCCGAGTGAGACGCGGAGTAGCGAGATTAATCGATCGCTCCTACGCGTCTTCGACGGCGGAAATCAGGACCGCGCGCATCAAGGAAACGAGAAAATACTGTCGGTTCGGAATCCACAATAATTCCGATTCTCGCGCGATATTGGCTTCCGTCCATTTTCCGCGCGACTGAAAAATATTATATATGTATATATATTATCTTTCATATATTTTACAGGAAATGTATTTTCTGCACGGCAGAGAAAGAATTTTTATTATTCACAAAGATAAGTGCGATTAATGCGAAATTCAAATTAGACGTATGCGATATCGCGAGGAAATACGCTCCTGGGAGACGTCTACAGATCGATAGCGGGTTAAGAGAAAAGAACGTGTGCAATTTTAAAGAAAGAGGCTATCGCAGTGATTTTCGACAGAATATTCAGCTTGCCGACAATCTCTGTAACAAGCTTTATATTTAGAAGAATAACGCAAACTGCGCGTGTATGCACGTTAAACAAACGCGCGTAATTGAAAATTTCCGAGATCGAATACAGGAGAGCTTCGAAGGAAACGTTCTATATTTCCGCTTACACGCGCTATTAATAATGTGTATCTGCTATCTTTTTTTTTTTTTTTTCCCATCATCCGGATCGTCGGCAAATCTGACAGATTCCGCGATCGCCGCTATATCGAGAGCCTTCTCGTTAAATACTTATGATGTAACTCTATACACGATTTTATACGCATTACGGGGTATTACGAAATTAATATGCGATTACACGCGTTGTAACAAAAAAATGTTATATACATATATCGTCTCCGTATGTAATACGCGCACGTAAACATAATGGAGGAAACATTAGGAAGATCGAAAGACATTTTCCGGTAATACCCCGTGCAACATCTGTAGTACGTCGCGTCGTCGGTCCTATGTACATAGTTACTTTACGTATATACGTGTGTCAGCTGGATTTTTATGTACATTCATGAGTATACACGAGTACATAAAAATACACGGAATAGAACAGAGCAGTTAGGCGAGCGCGTGCAAAGGAGGAATGCTTGAGCGATGCAGTGAGATGCTGTGCCCTGTGCATAGGTCATTTCCGGACACGTCTTCTGTACGCGCGGCATATGCCCGCACGCATACATATAGCCGACAAATGTCGCCGGAAATCACGCGCGTTTGCCCTCTTTTGGAGAAAATGTTATGTGTGGGAAACGCGAGTAAAAAGAAGCGACAATATCGCGCGTCGCGCAAAATATGTCGTTTTCCCCCCCCCCCCCCCCCATTTCAAATACGTTTCCCGACGATAATTTTGCATAACTCTCGTTTTAACTTGCTATTCGACTAATAATTCGCATACTTCGAAATATTAGTGTGATATTCGATATTTAATATGGAAAATTGAGCGCGAAAAACAATCGACTCACCAATGCACGACGCAATTTGGTCTGAAAATGCGCGATTTCCGCACAGACATCGTGTATATATTATATATGTATATGTGCACACACACATGCGCGCGCGTTACATCACAGTGAAACATATATATAAAATAAGTCCGTCTCAAGAAAGGTCTCATACGATTTCGGAGAAGCTTTTCTGTTAGAATCCAGGGCGAGGCGGGATTGAAAAACTGCGCAGTACCTTGACAGAAACCTAAACAGTACAGCCTTCCCCTTTTTCCTTTTTTTTTCGACAATGAAACGTAATTGCCGAGCGATATGTATATAAATAAATGAGCAATAAAAAAACCGAAAAAAAAATTAAAGTTATTCTCTATAATCTTCCAACGTAAAAGTAAAATATTCCCCGCCGAAATATATTTCCTCGGTATAATACAAAACTATCTGTCTCCATTCTAATTTCTTTTTTATGCAGCCCGCATCGAACACTTGTAATCGCGAGCGATCGACAGATCAATACGAGTCTCGTGCAAAAAGCACGACATATTCCGAGGGACGATGCGCAATGCGATAAAGAAGACACGGGGGCCCGATGTTGTCTCGCGCTAATTAATCCTGTCCAACGTCAAACAACGCACCATATAGAGTTTGCTTGATAAACCTAATAGAAACATTATGTAAAGATAAATTCGCAGCTGTGCTGCGCGTCAAACGTGCACAGCGGACACCGTTGTATATATAAACGGGCTGCAATTAATACAGTTGGACGAAGGGGACGGGCAATGGATAGTTAATACATTGTTCGATAAAGGGAGAATACATATTAGCGTGATGTCCGTGATATCCATAATCGCGTATCGATAGTGCGGGAGTAAATTGCGAAATTGCGAATTGTGAACAATCCAGCGTAAGAAAATTTCGCGAAGTGAAATTTTGGGCGAAATTTTCGTCCAAGGATTACATAGACTTTGCAGACGCGTCGTTGATTTCAATTTTTCAATGAGATATTTTCACACAAAAAATATGTGCTACGCATTTTACATATATTATAATATACATTGTTATATCGTTTAAAAATTGCGTTAATTAAATATGTTCGCACAGTACGATGTAAACCGTAAGGATGTATATATTGCGTTAAAAGTACTGTGTAAAAAATTATTATCTCGGTGACAAGCGCGATTAAATATCTCCTTTTCTACTTTAAAAGTAAGGCGACATCGCGCTTTATTTTACGAACCCGCGTGCATATAGCTATCTCTTCATTTTCGAATATTAATTTCACGAATATTTTGAATTCCGGTATTCAATATTGCGGGAAATTATGCAGAAACTATTGGTCATGTATTTACTTACCTAAAACGCGTACTTCGACCGAGCGTTGCGACGTAAAATTATGTTTGTTTCTGGCAGTGCATGTGTACGTGCCTTCATCGGCACTGCGTTGCACGGTATCGATAAACAGCGTGCCGTTGGCGACTCTTTGTCTCATATTGGTAGGCAGTTTTACGTCCCCTGATAACAGCGTTCAGCGTCGTTACATTTAAATGAGAGCTCTTCCCCATGCATTCGAGAGAGAATATTCGAGATATTCGATAATATAATGTGCTTTCCATTCTGAGAGGCGCAAATATTTCCCATCTTCGACGTCCTAGTTAACTCTTAATCGCATAAGCAAATTTCCAAACATAAACAAATGAAACGAACTTGTCAAACTTTGCGACGCGTCGCATAATTTGTTGATTATGAATGTAAATAAGGATTAATCAATGCCGAAGTTTCGACGAATGGCTTTTAATGTACCTTTCTCCCACAATGGAAATATTGAATACCCAAACGTACGCGAAATTCCCGTTATTCGGTCGAGAGGATTAACAGAAATGACACACACAACGCTTACCTTTCTCCCACACTATCGATTCAATAGGATAACCGGCTACAGGACACTTGATATATAGTTGCTTCCCGGCGACCGCTGAAACGGGCGACATCAGTCTGACGTATGGCAGTCCTGAGATTAGAAAGCAATAAAGATCGTTATACTCTCTCTACGGGCCACGAAATAGGATAAAGTTATCAATTTCACAGTAAATCTAATTTTATTTTCCCGACTTTGTGAAACTAAGAATTTTATAAAGAATATAAAAAGCACTATGTAGAACTAATTCTTAATATATCTCTGAATTTAACGTTCCTCTAAAAACTCAAAATTTTCGATATTACATACAATAATTTAGGATTATCTCGACATACGAGAGATTCAGATTTTTATAATTCAACGGCATTCTAAATCAACATTGAGCCAGTAAGAACTGCTCTCGAAACTGATAACTATTGTAGAGCGTTTTTATTATCACGATGTGAATGTACAAACATTGAATGCAGTCGTGGAGAATATAATTCTAACGAAAAGCACAATGGATACGGAAAAACCGAACTTTATGCGAAAATTGTTTAACTTTATTTCTTTATGAGATATTATTTTTGTTTTGTTTCAAGAATAATATTTACAAATATATATATAATTTTAGCATTGTTTTATCATACAGCATACGGCACAAAAGCTTTCAATTTCCGGCTAAATCTTCAGCTCTCTCTTAATGTAACAAGAGAAAAGTAGTTTACTTTTATATGTATCATACGACTTTATTTTCTGATCACTCTTATGTATGTATACATATATGTATGGGCAATTCCACGTCAAATCAGACAAAAATCTACTTTTTTTGACTTCGTATTTTTTAAATCAATCGAACTTTTTTCACGTGAAATATACATAAAATAAGGAGATACGTATTTTTGTATTTGTCCGAAATATTTTTTTTGCATAAGTTATAAACAACAAAATTTTCGTGAAAAATGAAGAAATTGTCAACTTCAAAAATTAATATCTCTGGTTATATTTGTCGTAGAGGAACTTTCAAAAATGCATTTTAAAGCTAAAGAGACAACCTTTTTTATAAAAATAGTTCAAGTTACAGGAAATTGCTAATTACAATTGGTATAAATAATTAAAATGTTTAATAATTTTTTTCACCGAAAAGTACACTTTTCAAAATTTTTGAAATAATGCTATTTCATTCTTCATTTTATTCTAAAAGTGTATATATTTTTTATTTTATGGAGAATCAATAGATTCTTTTTTTTATATATTTTTAATAAATGAGGCGCCGCGCCGGCTCGCGTCACTGGCTCGACCAAGTAGTATGCTACGCGCTATGGCGCGCCGATTCTTCCGAAGATATACTACTTGATCGAGCCAGTGACGCGAGCACGGCGCGGCGCTTCATTTATTAAAATTATATAAAAAATAGAATCTATCGATTCTCCATAAAATAAAAAATATGTACACTTTCAGAATGAAATGGAGAATAAAAGAGCATTATTTCAAAAATTTTAAAAAGTGTACTTTTCGGTGAAAAAAATTATTAAACATTTCAATTACTTATAACAATTGTAATTAGCAATTTCTTGTAACTTAAACTATTTTTATAAAAAAGGTTGTCTCCTTAGCTTCAAAATGCATTTTTGAAAATTTCTCTACGACAAATATAACCAGAGATATTAATTTTTTAAATTGACAACTTCATTTTTTACGAAAATTTTGTTGTTTATAACTTCTGCAAAAAAAAAATATTTCGGACAAATACAAAAATACGTATTTCCTTATTTTATGTATATTTCACGTGAAAAAAGTTTCGATTGATTTAAAAAATACAGTCATTTCTTGTCCGATTTGACGTGGAATTGCCTATATACATATATATATATATATATATAAAATAAAAAATTATAGTGCTTATATTTTAATTTGCAAAACATTAAAATATTTTAACCAATTAATTCAGAATTATTATTTTTATCTGTTAGCATAATAGAGATATGTTCGTAAATTACTTGACATTCAATGATATCGAGAATCTATTTTGCTTGAGCTGATGAGACGGAACGGCGTACCATAAATTATGGTAACTTTAACAGAGTTGTAGAGACGGTAGTATAAACGTACCTAATTACGGGAAAACGTATTTGCGACCGAGTTGACGTGACTTTCGCGCTGACTCACCGTAAATATTGAGCCTCGCCGAGTGCCTCGCTTCGCCGGCGCGGCTGCCGGCTATGCACTCGTACTCGCCGCCGTCTTCTGGCTTCACGGTCGTAATATTAACGTGGGATATTACGTCCCCGTACACGGTCACGTATTGGCCAATCAGGAGCCTGTCGTTTTGTGGAAGCGGAAATCCATCCAGCAGCCAGGAAATTTGCGGCGTGGGATTACCCGCGGCGCTGCATTTCAGGGAAACCGATGGACCGGGCTGCATTGTCTGTTCGATAAACCTGTAGACCAGCTGCGGCGCGATCTCTGTTAACAGACGTTATGGGCGAGATTACGCATACCCCAAAGTTTCCAAATGTTACCTCTATTCTGTCCTCCCCTCCCCCTTCAATCCCTCTCCCCCTTTCCCGCTGCCCGTTGCCGTCCGATTCCTCCATATCTACTCTACTGCTGCATCTATTTCCCCCCCTTTTTTCCTTTATTACCCTCTCTCTCTTGTACGTACGTTCGAATCGATTGTCGAAACGTGAAAACGGACCATGTGAATTTAAGTTGGCGACCTGGCGATATCTCTCTCATCGATTCGTAGAGCCATTTAAAAATAATCTAGATGAAAAACTATGTCAATTGTCGTCGCGCAATCATCGATCCGTCAAGTTATTTAAAAAATATTTAAATAAAGAAAAAAATTCGCAATATAGATGACAATAAATCTCGTTGACTAGAGAAATAAAAAAAAAAGTAATATCACCTCGAGTGATTAAGTTGTGGAAACAATAAAACAAGAAAATTGTATATTGTGAGAGATTATCGTGTGCGAACAAATCGAATAGAAAACAAAAAAAAAATGCATGTAACCATTGCATGTAAATATTGAGGAAAATATGTCAAATATGTAGACTCTCGTTTGGCCAACTTCTAAAATGGCATGATGATAAATTCGTAAACTTTGTAACGAGAATATATATCCGCCAGAAGATAACATCTCAACTTTGCCGAAAGTTTTCGTATTCATTCGCGAAGAGGATCTCTTTATCGCCATCGGCGTTATTGATATCGATATTGATGAATATTTATTGATAAGGACGATATATTTCACAGCTCTTTTCGAGGCGACATGCCGTAGACACGAGGAACGCACAACTCGCACAGAATGCAACACATTCCTTTCTCCGTACTTATCCTAATTATAATTTTTATCGAGAAGCGCGCGGGAAAAAGTCGCACGATTTATTCTGTGCGAATTAACTCGAGATAGTTAATATAGTTAAATAGTAAAAGTTGAAAACTCACCATGCAAACATCGGGCTCGGAGTTTGCCCGATGTATAATTAAAAGGCTCTACGCAGTATATAGTAAATTAACAATCAGGCCGACTAATTATTCTGTCCCGTTATTCCGCACTTTTGGCGCGCGTGCGAGAAGAAATCTTGCGTCGTGCATTTTTCAACGTCGTAAACTAATGCCGTGCTTTAAGAGCGGCCCGAGTATCAATATATCTGCTATTGCGGCAAAAACTTCTCGTTGTAAAAATAAGGTCTGAATAAAATTTCAACAGCATTAAAGCACTAACTACTCTCTACAGAACATCTGTGGAATCGTCGATGCTGTGCAAACGCAACTGATACACTTACTCCTGTTATAATAACAGAAGAGAGAATATTAATTGCGTTTGCACGATATACGATTTTAAATAATGTAATATTATTAATTTATACATTATTTTATTACATATGTCAGGTAAAATTTTTCAAATAATGTATCTCTATTGTATATGGCCGCGTAGAAATTTTTTATATCCGTTACAATTTCGCGTCTGAAATAATTCAATGCTAAAAACGTCAAAAAAAAAAAAAAAATGACATTTGTTCACTTCTCCCCTCCCCCGACAACCGTAACTATAAAGGTTAATATAATTCGTTCGCGCTCTAACTAATATTAATTGGCGTTGTGCCGCTGTGGCACTGTTTTCTCGAAATTTCAGGAAACAACTCGCGACACCGGTGGAAACTGAGTCACGCTTGTTTGTACGAAAATTTCTCTGCTGAAACGCAACGGTATCGTATTTTAGAGTATAAAATCCGTTACACGAAATGCCAAAATGCGCTTTGGAGAAATGACAAGCGATAAAGCGTAATTTGTATGAGCGATATATCTTTCCGCGAGGTTGCACGTGAACCACGGGCTCTCCCGTGTGCATAGCAAAGCAAATCTCGGAATGAGAATTACATTAAAATAATCATAACGCAAGATATCGCGTTTGTATAATTCCAACCGGAGGAACCGCCAGTAAATTCGCGAACTCGTCGACGTGTGCCGCCGACATCCGAGCTTTCATCTCCCGACGTACCTATGACGTAGACATAAATAGACGTAGTCGCGCAGCGTCCCGAAACCGCGCGCGGCCAGCATGCAAAGCATCGGCAAAACCGCAGAAATCTCGTTAGCGTATGCAAATCCGGGATGCGAGTGATAGTAGTAGTGAGAGTACTAACTATCCTATCGTGTGCTGCGGGCGATCCCTCGCCTAATGTACACTCTATGCCCTGCAGCTTAGAAATCACGGAGAGACGGGAAGAATCCTAATGATAAGGTAATAGGCACCCGGCCCCGAACTTGGACGACGTAAATTACTAATTTTCTATCCGTCGTCGCGTAACCCGGGGCGACGGCTTCATCACCGGATATGAATAGCGATTACGCGACATTGTTGACGTAACGCAGACGTCGGTGCGTAATTATGTCGGGCAATGCGATTACCTCTGTTCATATTTTTCTATCGTATTGGAAATTCATACAGATGTGCGTTACGTTGTATAATTTTTGATGACAGATTGTAGCGCACTCTAAAAATTAATTGTTTTATTAAGTTTTCGTTAAATTTAATAAGGTAGGTTTTTCGTCAGACGCTTTTGGCTAAAAAGAATTTAAAGACGAAATTATTTAAGAGCCGGGAAGAAACTGACAATGAGTTAAAAGAAAGTGAGAAGGAAGATAATAATATGTAATTTAGCTCATAATCTCTCTCTCTCTCTCTCTCTTTCTCTCTTTTCGAACTCGGATCATGATGGAAAAAGAAGCAAGCTGTATATACATGGTTTCTTGTTTCCGACGCACCTCGAAAATGGTATCCAAGTGGAGGCTATAAGCGATTTTGAAAGAAAATTTAAAGTTTTAAAGGTCATAAAAGTTACCAAATGCCGGGGCTATATAAAGGTTAATGGCAGCGAAAGCCCGTACGAACTTCCAGAAATGTACAAATCGCTCGTAAGAACGGGCACGAAACTCAGCACGTTCTCTCTTGCCAGCAGCAATATCCTCGAGGAGGAAGCGATATAAAATAAAAGCTCGTGACTGAGAACCAACATGGGAATTACATTTCGGAATATAATTAAAAATAATATGTTTTGCGATACGAAAAAAATCGAATATCGTGTATACAATAAATATTAATAGCCTTTACATGACTGCCTCTATAACGAGAGTAATTAATAGCATTATCTAGATTTTCTAATAATAAAAGTGTACAATATATGAACACAGAGGCGCTGCGCCAAAATTGTAAGCGCTCTTATTTTTCGCGAAAAATTTCACGAGAGGCGAACTCTCTGGTCTCTTTTTTTTTTCACATGAAACACCGCGCTCTCTAAGTTACTGGACGTGTTCCGCGTGTGTCATATGTTATCCATGTGGTTCATCCAATAGTTGGCCGCGACGTTATCCGCGTGTGTGAAACGTATATCGTAAATCGCTTTTATTATATTCCGGGGCAAATTCGCGAGTCGTGCGGTTGTCCATCGGACATTGATGCGCGACGGTGGAGGTCTCGTACGAGGTTTGGCGCACGGGAGGGCAAACGAGGCCATTTTCGTACAAAAATGGCACGTATCCCGCGGCGAAACGATGGAAAATACGTTACGAGGGAACGCTGCGCAAACAGGAAAAACCATCCCCCTAACCCTCTCCTCCCACCTCCCACGCACATGTACCGGGTTTCGTGGCCGTTAACCAACATTTTCAAACCACTGGCAAACCAAGTTTCTGATCAAGTTCGCCAAACGTCCGATCGAACTCTTTATTACGTAATAAAAACGCGCAACCGACCGTAAGAATTTGTTACATGTATCTCGATCGCTCTTTAAACAACATTCTAAATTTCACTTACAACGACGATCATATAATTCAGCTTTGCAGTTATAATTCTCGAGAAAAAAATAATAATAATCGCGAGATACGTGCATATTTTGGCTGGATCACAAGTAGCTTTGGAAACAATTGTTAGAGAAGGGGGGAGAGAAATAATGCGTATACAATTGGCGTACAATTGCGCCATCGCCATCGTGGATGAAATTCGGCCAGAGTTAATCGAAACCGAGACCGCGATTATCGTTCCGCAAATGGGAGCACGCTCCGCAAAGCACAATCGGAAGAGCGATGGGGGGCACTTTCCAACAAAAATGGCACGTAGCCTGCAGGAAAGTCGTGTGCTGCCTCATGATGGAAAATGCGTTACGACGGAATGGCACGCGAACCGTGGAATGGACCGTACATTGGGAGAGAGCGGCATTAAGCCGGCGAAATCGCTTCGTTCAACAACAACAGCGCAACTTTTTTTTTACTCGAATCGACAAATATTTATGGCGCTATACATTGCACGTAAATACTTCCTGTAATTAAGCGACAGATTAACTACGGGAAGAGAGCCTGTTACCTTCCATAATAATAATTATATAATTCAATCTCAAGATAATTGTCGAAGTAATTAAAAATCTCTCAACCCATTCTGGTAACTATCCTGTAATTTTCTTATAAAATTTTGCAATTTGAGGATATAATTCAGTCTTCGAGAAAAAATTGCCAATTAGTTTATTAATTGTTTTTAATCCAAAATTGTATTTAATCTCCTTACTATGACAGAGATTCTGAGATTTTTCGAGTTTCCGAGCGTACACGACGGACGCGATTACGAGTGGTCGTAATCGGTCAAGACGCAAGAAGGCGGATATCGCGGATATACATTAATATCGGGAATGCGAAGCAGAGTTCCTTACCTCCTAAGCGCAATTCTGCAATTCCTTGGGCCATTTCGTACTCGTTCCGCACGAAGCATTGGTACATGCCGCGGTCCTCTCTCGCAACCGACGTCACGGAAATACGCTCGCTGGAGACGGTCCTTACGCGGGCGCCCGTCCTCAATGGCTGACCGTCCTTCAGCCAATAGAGAGCCGCCTGCGGAAATCCACTTGCGGTGCACGTCTGCAAAGGAGTTTAGACGGAAGGAACTGATGAGAATCAAGAAGAGACTCGCGCAAAAAGCGAGAGGGAGTCCAAGTCCCTCTTCGTCTCTCATCTTGGGAGAAAAATCAGATCTATATATTCCTGAAAATGTGTACTCGAATCGCGCATTCGTACCACGACTGGCATTAATTTCCGCCACGTAGAGATTCATTTCCCGCGTCATCGACAGCGCTTTATCGTATTTATAGACAAGTGAAAACGCCACGGTAAATATTCATAATCGAAGTGCTCGATATTGTAGACAATCTATCGGAGAACATCGCTTTCGCATTATTAAGATACATCGAGGATTTACCGAGGGGCTCTACGATATTTATATCGATTTTCGTGTTATCGCGTTTTCGCGAATACAGATTTAGCTTTCTCGAAATTATTTCTACCTTAATTTGCTCCGATCAACTTTTCCCTGCGAGATGACAATTACTTTCGCAGAAGCCATTTATTCGCGATTTTCCTCACGGAAATACGTTTTATCTTCGAATGAATTGGCGATGACGACAATCAATTACCAGATAGGCGGATTTCCCCAGATCGACGGTCTGTATCGCCGGCTGCACGTGAACACTGAGAGGCGCAGACACCGTTAATCTGATCTCCAAAGTCTCGCTGCCTTCGGAATTGCTTGCGGTGCACATGTACGAGCCGGCATCGTTCTCCTCGATACTCTGGATGATCAGGGAACCGTCGCGCACCACGTAATGCCCCGACGACTCCTCGATCGGCTCCTCCCTCTGATTCCTGTTGTAGTACCATCTAAAAAAAAAAAAAAAAAAAAAACTTTTACACACACAGAAACAATCTTCGTTCGCATGCGCGTTTAATACGCAATTTCCGAAACAACTGGCCGTCATTTTATCGGGCCGTCTCGTCCGAGCAAATGACATAAGCAGACATTTCGAAAACTCGACGCATTGTTGACGCGCGCGCGCGCGTTTCGGCAATGTGTATGCAAATTACCATTTCCCGCGCTCGTCAAAGCGCCCACGACGATGTTATTATTATTATTATTATTATTATCTCGAGTTACCTAACCGGCGAGAGATTCTCGGGGAACGTTATACGCGTTACCGTGCGCACGTCTGTCCGAAACTGCGTATCTCTCCACAGCACACGCTTACCACAAAATAACTATTGTTTCATCGGAACAGCCGAATGCATTCCCTCCCCCTCTCCCCCCCCCCCGCCCGTTATTGTATGGTCATATGCTGTATTTTCTCCATCTCTCTCTCTCATTTCTACTTGTCGCGTATATACAACACAGCCAGAGATACGCGCGCACTGGCACGCTTGCAAAACGTTCACTTTTAAAGGGCATGCATTTTAATGATATTCGTTGCGCGATAATTCGCACAGTCGCACGAGAAAAATATATATTAAAATGCATGTTTATGAATTACCGATCCACAGATTTAAATAGCTTTATCGTAAATTACTTTCAACGTAGGAGAAAATATATACGTAAATTTCGGCGTTAAAAAACACGCTGTACTACTATTATGCGAGTATGTAATTATCGCAGGATCGATTTTCTGCGAATTTCGCGAAACGAGATCGCGCATAACTCTCTCCGGCTTTCGACTGTCCGTCTTAATTGAAAATTCAAACGGCGCTCGCGGTTGTCTCGATTTAAGCCAGCCTCAGCGGAGAGGATAATCCGATCGATCTTTGACGAGCACGCGCGACCTTTGACCTTATCGATGACCACAACGAGACGAAATGTGCGCCGACAACGGTGCAAGAACGTGTGTCAATCCGAACGAATTCCCATTCATCTTTTACGACAATCAATTCACGGCGTTTAAGCACAGAAGTTTAGCTCGTTGTTATCGAGCTGAGCAAAATATACGAAAAAATTCTACGATGTAGAAAGAAATCAATCGGATGTAAATCGACAGCCATGGTTTCATATCATCTTATCAATTCTCCGTCGATATCGTTGCTTGCAACGTCGGTGCCGCGACAAGCGAAGTCACTAATGAAAATTTCAAGCTGCCGCTATTCCTGCTCGCTTTCAGACAGCGCCGTCCGCGTTTTTAACGAACTCGCATATGTATGTATTTCTGCGCAGCCGGATTGACATGAATTTTTAATATAACGCGAATTTCAAACACACGTATAACCCTCCACGATCTAATTAAATGAGATATTAGTTTTTTATAAAAATACACGCCTTTTTTAAATAATATAAAGCGATTTTTATTTTTAAATAGATACTATCAGCGTATAAAGCGCTGATTATTTAAATTTGAGATAATTTAATGCTCTAATGATATAAATGCTCCAATTAAATTGTGGAACAACATTGCTTCAATCAAACAAAATCAATTGAAAAACATGTAAAAAATAAATGTTCTCTGCGCGTTTAATGATACAAGATACGTTTGATTCTTTGAACATTGTCTTCGATAAAAATCGAGCGGCGCATAAATAAAACTGATTGGCGGGATCTCTTTTAATATTCTAGTTGAATTAGAAAAAGATTAGTCAATATACAGACCGCAAATAGTACTATCTAAATACTGTCGATATTTAAATCCTATCCATTAAATTCCAATTTGAAATCTCTTATCGCCCTACGGGAAGTTTATCGAAACCGAATGGAGCCAGTTCATTTTTTCGCGATTGCTCGTAACGCGCCATTAGCTTCAGCAACGTCCCTCTCATAGTTCTCTCTCTCTCTCTCTCTCTTTCTCTCTCTGTTATTTGTTATTGCGACGATCGGCCCCACGTGGCTTGGAAATCCGCTAAAGCATAGTGGTCCGGGATCTTGCTTACTCCGCATCTGGGAGTAGATGTGAAAGGACGACGATGACGACGACGAGAAGGAGGACGATGAGGACGATGAGAGCCGGAGCGAAGGATGGCGACCGCGTCTCGGCAGAGCGACAGAAGTGGAGCCATAGGGATGAGGAGTATACCTACAGATAATCGAATTTACGGAGGGAAATTGGTGAGGGTAGGAGATGGGATACGGGGATGCTCGAGTGCGAGGGAACCCGGAAAGATGGAAGCCTCTGCGTCGCGGCAAACCCTCAAACTCTCTCTCTATCTACCTATCTTCCTCTCTCTACCTCTCTCTCTCTCTCTCTCTCTCTCTCTCTCTCTCTCTCTCCATTCCTTTTTCTCTCTTGCCTTCGCTCCATCTTCCCCGTCTTCGTCTTCTATCCTCTCCGTCCATCATCTGTTCTCTCTTCTTCTCTCTTCCTCTTTCCCCCTTTCCATTCTCTTATCCCTATCTCCAGATTCTCCAGTCTCTCCTCTACTCTCTTCCGTCGACTAAATCAACTCGCGGAAGAGATAGCTAGGAGAAGAGGGTGAGGAGAAGGGAGTCGGCGCAGAAGAAGAGGGCGATTGGAGAAGGACGACAGGACGAAAGAGAGAGAGAGAGAGAGAGAGAGAGAGAGAGAGAGAGAGAGAGAGAAAGAGAGAGAGGGTACGAACGGTTGATGAACACAAGCATGGAATACTCAGTGACGTCGACGTATACGTAAATGCGGAATATTTGATGGGCTGTCAGAAGCAGTCTCTGTAATCAGCGGTCGGTTTGTTTGCGCTACCCATACAGCTCTCCCGACGTCTATATATCTCCGGACTATCTTCGTTCATCCCGCGTGCGACGCGCATAGAGCCGCCAATCGACACACACACACACACACACACACACACACATCCACATCCACATATACGCACGCATATATGCGTGTACGAGCGCGAGAGAACCGCATCGCTCTATCCGCATCGATTCTACAAATTTCACGTGCGTGCGATCAAAGTTCCGTCGATATGTTCTGCCGGCGACGTTTGAAATTTTCATTTTACATTACAGCGTGAATGAGAAAGAGGGAACGTGAGTGAGAGAGAAGGTGAGAGAGGGAGAAAAGAATCTTCATCAAACTCGTAGGAGAATAGAATAAAACGGGAGAGCAGCATCGCGGTACGAGATTCTTGATCGATCCCGGATCTCTCGCGTTCATCGCCCGTTGATCCGTAACTATTTAAGTGTATCCCGCCACAGCGTGCGACACGGCAACGTGTGTTTCCGCTCGACGCAAGTTTGATTACCGCGCGATCCTCTATATACGGCGCTCGCGGCATCAATGATGGAACCAAACTAGTTGCTAATCGCGTAATCCGCTGTAATAACACACTTCCCCTCCCACGCAACAAGTTTCGAGAGCCACTCGTCGCTTTTCTCTCCAGCAGCGTGTTGTGTATCGACGTGCAACGAGGATCGCGATCTCCGTGTCGCTTCGTTATATCCCGCGCGATTTCATCTATCTCTCGCCACGCTCTCTTCATGGATAAATATATCGCAGCGATCCGGAAGAGAGAAAGGATACTTTGCGAGAACGTTAACGTGTATTATATTTAATACACACGGAGAAGGAGCGCGGAGAAAGAAGTTCTTCGTGTTCTCGTACTCTCTGTTTTCTCGTTTCGGTTTATCTTTCTCTAGTCGAGAGAGTCTCCTCCTAAGTCCGCGTGTCAATGAACTCTGAGGGTCCTCGCGTTTCCGCGCGAGGAACTCATATCGCGCGGAATATTCCGGTCGGATCTATGTTTAAAATTAGCATTAATATAAGGAAAACAGAGAGACACGGCATACAGCCGTAGTACTACAGCCGTCTAGTGGCGAATGAGTCTCGTCCACATATTCCTCTGTTTGCACAAAGATTCCAATTTCCTCGTCACGACTGTTGGCCGCAGTTTCATTCAACTCGAACGCAAACCGCTATTAAGTCGTACGCGTTTGATTTCGCAACGAATGCGCGTGTATTATTTTAGATGATGAGTTTTATTTTTATCTATCGCGCGCTAAGCACAATATATACGTGCGTATATATGATTCTAAAATAAAAGCGAAACATATTATATAAATTTCCATGCGATTATGACATTTTCCACTTTTAGTTTTTCCTCTGAAAATAGTGTTAACGAGAGAAATTCGTTATAGAAATATATAAATTACGAAATAAAGAGCGGGTTTTCTCATCCCTGGTAAAAAGAGTCAATTAAAAAGAGTATAATCGCGTGTTCTCTTTTTTAAAGCACGAAATTTGACTCGCTCTTATTCGTTTATACACTTTATATTCCCGCGTGTAAAATCGGAAGCGGAATTGAAATGATCCGGACGGTGTGTTTCGCAAGTCCTAATATTGAATCGTCAATATTTATCGCGTGTGTCGCGGTCAGTCCGTATTATTAACTGCTGCTGCTCTCGCATTGAACCGTCGTGATATAAACGAAATTCGTGATCGCGATACGTATTTCGTATCGCGCCATAGTGCGAAACCACGTCGCGAAAATGTCTTGTTAATCTTTCGCATCGCCTTTAATTCGCGCACACTGCGTTCCATACGTTTTGCATGCAGATTACTTAACAACATCGCTCGCGCATGGTGGAAAGTAAACGCCTGCTTACCGTTTAATTGCGTATCTGCGTTACCCGGGACAGGAATAAGGATAGAGACACGAGATACATGTGCGAGAGGATACGACGAGAAAAATACATTTAAATTCCAATTATGAGCGTTTCATGGCATTATGAAATTGATATAATACCATGGCTACGAGATTAACTACTAGATTAACTTCTGTTACGCAACCCGGAGATGTGTGCGTGCGCGCGCAAGATATCGTCAATTGTATTAATATGCCTTGTTAATAATTAAATTGTTAAATTAATTAATCGTTATATTAATTGTTAAATTTAAATCATTTAATAAAATGAAATATGGATTAATTAATCTCCCCATAATATAATATTAACAAATCTATATAACATATCAATAATTTAATGTGACCTGTAATAAATATGAGTGCAAAATTTCAATATTGGAAAAACTTACCTGTTAGTCGGGGTAGGATTAGCATGAGCCACGCAAGGGATGACGACAGTGTCCTTTAGACGGGCCGACATGTACACTAGCTTTTCGTTGATTATAGGCGGCATGGAGCCCCGAATTTCTGCAAAATAGAAACACGGGAAACGCGTAAATTCAATTATAGCGTAAAATCGGAGATTAAATCGCGGAACGTTGCTCGGCTTCCACCCCTCGTTCGGGAATCGATTCCGGGCTAGTTCCCCGCCACACGATACGAGGGAAAATATGTTCATAAATCGTTACTGTCTAAGGGAGAAAAGAAAAGCGCGAGACTCCTAAGCCGGATGGCCGGGGGATTGGAGAACACGGACGGAAGAAGGGAAAGAAAAACACAGGGACTCCGCGCGCACGCATTTCCAGCGCGTGACGTTTAATGGGGAGTTATGGTCGCGAGATAACGCCACGTCTTACGACACGGCGCGCACTATGAAGCGGAACCACGTTAGATAACGACGATATATCTCCGCGCGCTTTGGCGAGAATTTGAAATTACGTTATACGCTATCAAAACTGTCGGCGAAATTATGTTCCGCTCGAACGGCAACCGTCCGGCAACCCTCCGGCGACGCAAGACTCCGTTCGCATTAGCATAATTTTGCCGATACCTTTTATTTCGAAACTGAATCAATGTACCGAAACAAATTAAAATGTTATAATTTTTTTAAGAAATTTACATTGCAACGAGCGCGTGTACTACATACATCTCGCTATTCGCATCTCGGAATCGCGTAATAACACAACTTAACAAAATAAAAATTAAATTGTGTATTCTCGTTAATTGAGTTTGCATGGCGCAGTTATAATATTCTTCGCTAGCACGTTGCCGGAACTGCGACCGTTACATAAATCGTCGGACGTTCCTAATTTGCGCCCAACATACTTTCGCACGGTTAATTTTGCCGTCGCTCGAAAATTCAAATTTTCTCACGCGCGCAGGATGAATTTATAATTAAACAGATCTATATCCGGGGCGAGAGAGTTACGCGCGCGCGTTTGTCAGCGAAGAATGAAGACGCGCCGTTAATTACGTATCAAAAGCGACGCGCATCAACGCGGCCCGCGCGCGATTATTCCATTTGTTCAATTACAAATGCAGGCATTTTTATTTTCGCGTCGCACTGTTAAAATCGTGCCACTCAATCTGCCCGGCACATACCTGCGGTAGAAATGCAGCGGTAGTTTATTGATTCGTCCATAGATACTCAAGTGCCCTCCTCTTCGGCACGTGTGTTATTTCGCGATCAAATGATGTGTGGACAGCGACGCATACGTGCTGTTACATTTAACGGGGAATTAATGCGCTGGATTACAGGGGGACGAATACTCGCCGGGTGCGCTTATACATATCTCTCGCACGTCACGACAAAAATATTTATCGTTTACGTGAGATACGTTTATATACGTCACACATAGCTGTGTGTACGCCGTCGTTTGATTTCACGATATGATTAAATTTAATAGCAAACGATAATACAAAACTGTCAGTGTTAATTAATTAATATTATAACATACACCAGTTTCTGATATAAAATATGTTCTTCTGAATTACAAATCTCAATTCACGCGGAAAGAATTCACAAGGAAAAATTTAAGGAGTATAGTACGGAGATCTCGAGAACAAGTAAAATCTTGGGAAGAGCAGAGAGAAATAAGTAGAAATAAATATAAATTCTACCGCTATCGATTATATGACATTTCCGAATTTTCGAATTTCAAATCTGAAATTTGACGATCCCTCTACAAGAGCGTACGCCAATAAAATTCAAGCATCGAAATCCGCAATAAATCAAACAGGCATAACGTAACGTCCACTCCATGGCGTTTATATAGCACCGCGAATCGTACACCACCAACGAAATTGTTTTACGTGATCGCGCCCTCGATATTACGCGCGATATGATATCTTTCCGCTGATATGAGTACAATGGACGTTAAACTTTATGCCAGTTCTAAATTCGGCGGGGTCCCCCTTACTGGGATTTATACACGCGGCGGATAATGTGCCGAAAAGTTTCCTCATTACTCCGTAAAACTACTGTACATCGAGGTTTTGGTTAATTTAGAAGGATATACGCCGGTTTCCCAGACGCGAGGGAAATGAAAGAGAGAGAGAGAGAGAAAGGGGGAGTGTGCGCGCGAGCCGAAATATGCAAACGATCAAATTTCCCCCCCTCCCCCTTCTCCCTCCCAAACTTCATTATTAAGTTATTAACTACCTAAGTGCGCTTAGCATAAATTTCTATCTTACGAGTGGAGGGAGTCCTGCGTGGCAGAGGGCAATGGGCGGGGTCCGTGTAACAGCTTTATTACGAGTGCACGAGCGAACGCGTACGTTTCTGGAAAATTGAAACCCGTGAATTTTTCAACGTCCGCCGAGATATTCTTGCTCGGGCACGTCGGATCGGTTTTTCTTGCCTGATTATGCGGCGGCACACAAACGGCGACCTCCCTCTCCCCGTCAACCCCCCGTCAACCCCTCTTCCCTCCCTGCCCCGAAAAATACCTCAAGAATAACATCGAGATTCGTATCATAAAATGCCGGCTCGATCGTCATTATCGTTATCAATCGTACGTTGTAATTTTACAAAAGAATTCCTTTATTATTATTATATTATTTTATTGACGTAATTATTAATGTGACGCGCGCGACGATTATTATTACAATTTAAATTATTGTGGCTTCGTTATAGAAAATCGAAGCAATCTCTCAGCTATCGGACTTGAAACTTTTTAAATCAATCACTCGCACTTCCACCGTTCGCTTGTTCACGCGACTCGCTTTAGACAAATATTTATCCTGTTTGCGTGTACCGCCGCCAGGCTTTCAGCGAATATCGTTTATTCGGCAACCCTGTCAAATGATACACGAGGTAATTAACCTACGATCGAATAACGGCGATAATTAATTGACGTTCGTTGGAAATATTTGTGTGATTAGGAATACACTAAAGCAGCGCGCCGGTTATAGGCTCCAAACATCGTCGTACTTGGTTAAATCGCGTCATATTGTCGAACTAATTTCCAAATGGGGACCTCTTTCAACATGAGTTTATTTAATATCAATATTATGAAGCTCGCCAAAATTCACAATAATGATATTAATTAATTGGTATTATATTCTCTGTGTACACACACATTTATCGAAACGATTTTATCAATCCAATATGGAAAATTTTATTTCAAAAGCATATGTGTGGAAAGTGAGCGACATATGAAATCACGATAACTACGTGTGCTCGCTCGAATCTACAAGAAACTTTAAATAAGTCGCACATCCCCCGAAATTCGCGATATCACAAGAGATTCTCCCAGTTTGAAAGTTTGCAAACTCTCCCTCTCTCTCTCTCTCTCTCTCTCTCTCTCTCTCTCTCTCTCTCTCGGAGTTTTGAAAATTTAGAACATTGTCTATGGGGAGAAGGGTGAAAAAAGAGGGAAAAGAAAGTCGGCGAGGAGATTTCACAATGAGGATACTGCGCTAAAGTAGCGCGATCAATATTTCATTACAAACACTATTTCGATATTTATTTTTTCCGCGTGGCATATATTAGACATTAATTTTAATCGCGTACATTAAATAATAACAGAGATGGGCGATGTATTTATAACAACTTCGAAAGACTACGACGTTATACCGGATCGATCATTATCTCTCGCGATAGGACTCTACCAAGAAATGAAAGATAAGCACGACGGTTTGTCTTTCCTTTGGCGTTCGTGCGGATATATACGATTAGAGTTCCACTTAATTTTGAACGCGATATGATATCCTAAGAGAAGAGAGAAAGACCATTACTCTCAGACCACTTGGGATAATTTCCTCCATCGTTCTTCCATTTCTCTTTTCGCGCGTTTATCCAACCCCCTTGTAATTTACACAACGCTATACCGTCATCACTTCTTTAGCCGTTATCTAATTAAACATCGACCGCTGTCGAAGAAGTCGATCGGACAGTTTCGCGTCGGCAGTTAAACGCGCTGTTTTTACCTTCCTTCCTTCCTTCCTTCTCTGCAGTCCTCGCTATCGCGAGGCAAGATCCGAGTTAATGTGCTGGACGCGATAGGAAAATAAATTACGCGAACGTGTAAAAAAAAAACAACGAGGGTGATGCCTTCTGAAATTAATTATCCACTCTGTTCGATGATGCCTTGATTCTTAACAATCTCGTTTAATCAGATATTAATTAATTAAATGCCGAAGGCGTCGATAAATGACTAAAATTACAAATATTCCTCGTAATGGGAATATATATATATATATATATATATATATATATAAACATGACTCGCGCGTTGATTTGCACAAATTTTGAATGCTTTTATTAAAAATTTCAATGACGCGGATGTGTTCGATTGAGTTCTCGATTCGCGGGACAAATTTTCCCTTTTCATCGTTCTCCTTTGGTTGCTTTCACTCCGAATGAAAAAAAATGGGAAGTATAATTGCTGCGGTATCGATCGAATTGGGTGCAGGTAAAGTAAACATTTAATTAAACTCCAACATACGTCCGATATACGTTCAGCTCGAGGCGGAACCGGAATTTACCGTTCGACAAGCAGAACGGATATCCTGTGCCCGAGCTCTCTTCTCTATTTACGTTTTTTGAAAAATTTAATAATTGTCGGAACAAACTCGTCTTTGTGCTTAAAGCACGATGGATACAATATGATAGAATACAGAAACTCTTTTCCGTCGATTTTAAAACTAACTAATCAACTCCCGAATCAAGATTGTTGCATAACAAGGATAATGAGATCGTGCATATAGTGATATGAATAACGAGTATTCAAACTTCTAACGCATTGTATTTTAATAATAATTTCATCGACGAATTTGCAGTTCGATTTTTCGACGAGAAAACTATCGAGGCGAGTATTATTTTCGAATAATTAATGATAGGAAATAAAAGTTTCCTGACAGAGCAAAGCTTTAAAGGAGGGATTAATTAAAAATAACGAATAATAAAACTATACTTTATAGCTTTTTACAAATGGATTTTAATAAAATTTTAATATTAAATTTGCGTCTATTGTCTTCGAATAATTAACAGAAGATAAAGAGTTTCTGACGAGCTAAGGCGAGAAACTAATTGAAAATAAAAAATAACACAAAATCACATCCTTTTATTAATTTCAAATAGAGTTTAATGAAATTTTTATTTTATATCTGAGGCAAATCTCCATTTAATTGGTTTTGGATTATAATCGTATACATTTTTAAATATTGGTATTAGTATTTTAACTATGAAAAGAAACTGTGACTACAAATTGATCGAAGAACCTGCCCTTAGAAAACAACACAGTGGGAGATGGGCATCCTGTTGTATATACGGGAAGAAAAATCTATTACGTACTCACCAGTCAGTTGCAGCCGCCCTACATTGCTGCTGACGACGGTTTCCTGAGTTAGCCGGTGATGCGTCCTGCATCGATAAGTCATCTGCGCGTCGCTTCGCGTAATATTGATTATCATCAACTCGCCGCTCGGCAGCATATGATATTTGCCATCTATAACAACACGCGCGCATCGGGTTTGAATTACGTTTCTATCAACATGAAATCTAAATTGATCGGAAGGAAATTACATGTTTATATGAGCGCGCACATAAATGACGTCATATAATATAACTCCTATTTTCCAATAATGTAATTAATGTAATTGTATCATTAATTCACGATAATATACCCAATATTTGTACACATAAAAGGTTCTGTATAATTTTGAAGTAATTCTATACACACACACACAAACACTGTATATATGTGTGTGTGTGTGTGTGTGTGTATATGCTCTATTCTCTCTTTAAATAGAATATATATATATATATATATATATATATATATGTTAATTATATTTAGTTATACTAATAATTATTCTATATACCTAATATAACTAATATACCTAACTATAATTATATATAAGATTGTGTTAAATAGAACACACACACACACACACACACACACGCGCGCGCGCGCGCGTATATATATATATAATATACGTATGTATGTATGTATGAATGTATATACATATATATATATATAATAATTCTAATTTATTTCATGCAATTATATTCGCTCGTTGAAAAACCCCTATTAACACATGCAGACGTATCTGTAAATACGTATTTTTTATTACTTACCGCCCATTGTGGAAGGGTAAATATTGAAAACTGGTTCTTGGAGCCAAGACGTGACCGTGACGTGATCGCGAACAAAACTTGGCACGTTGCAGCGCATAAGTACATTGTTGCCGAGGAAGCCGCTGGGACTCTGCACTTCCGGATCGTAACGTTGATTTACCACTGCAACGCGTATAACGATAAGTTCTACTCTCGTTGTGTCCATACACCATGATTTTCGGAGTCGTAAGAACATAATACGCGCATGTGTGTGCTAACAGCGTTACAGCTGCACAAGGGTGTTACGACTCGCTTTGATACACGTCTCTACCGACAAGAAACGAGACCACATACAACGCGACGTATCGTGTTGTTTGCTTCGAATTTACATTTGATACCACTTCTAATTGAAGAGCTTTCATAAACGCGAGCATAATGTATGCGCGGACATGCGTAATTTTATACTCCTCTCTCTCTCTCTCTCTATATGTATATATATATATACTTAATGATCTGTTTAGTAACGCAGTTTAGTAATGCTGGTAAACACGCGTTACATTCACTGCGCGTATGTTGAATTGATGTTGAATTTATATCATCAGTTAATAAAATGAGTTACAAATAGCTTTTTCGTTAATTTACTAGAAATTTACTAATAATTCTCTGCAAAATAACGAAATACAAGGAGTATAAACAGTGGTGAAATATTAACCTAGTAGAACGATCACGATTAAATTATGCAGACTCATTATGCACTTTTTAAATCAATTTTTTGCAAAATAAATCACAAAATAAAACGAAATACTTTTTTTCCATACGCGCGATGTTATTATAATCAAATATCTTATGTTACGAGCGAACGATTCTACGCATCCCGTTTTAGAAAGAGTCTGAAAAAATGTTTGCATGGAAAAGTTTCTGGAAAAGTAACTTTAATTTGTGAGAAAAATAGCGTAACGTGAGCTTGCTTTGGAAAGCTTCGCGTCATCCACCGCATCTAATCACCGTCATATCTACGCGGCGTTGACGTTACGCGCCAACGAAAGGGCTGACGAAGCTTGATGGAAACGCAGTAACGGATGGAAACACAATACGGTCAAAGTAGAAAATCCCAAAAGGCGCCGTCTTATCCAAAATCTCATGTCGCGAGATCCGCCCCTGACCTGGCAGCCCACGTAAGTTGATGGGCTCGGCTGAAAGGTTGGTAAGGGCATGTCTGAGAGGGGGATGGAATAAGGTTGTAAAGAACGTGGAAGGCAGCCAGGCAGGAATCTAGAAGAGAGAAGGAAAGAAAGAGAAAGGTAGAAAGAGAGAGAGAGAGAGAGAGAGAGAGAGAGAGAGATGGAGAGAAAGGGGAGAGAAAGGGGAGAGAAAGGGGATAGAAAAGCAGCAGCCAGGGAATCGTTGTGGTGGTGCGTTGCGGGGTTCTGCCTCCGCAACCCGTTTCGAGAGTCAGCGGAGCGAGGCACTCAGACTTCAGAATGGGGTAAAAACTCAGTGAGTTTGCCCGTACTCCATCCACCTCCTCCGGTCCCCGCGCACGCTGCCATTCTCTCTCTCTCTCTCTCTCTCTCTCTCTCTCTCTCTCTCTCTCTCTCTCTCTCTCTCTCTCTTTCTCGTTACGTTTCGCTCGTCAGCCGTCTCTCTTTTCTGGTTTCTCTTCGCGTATCGCTCGCTCGGCTCTCGTCTCCTCTCTCTCTCGGTTACGTGGCAACCAAGCCGAACATAAACTCAGCAGACATCTCGTGGCAGGTAATATTTACAAACCATGAAACGAGAGAGAAGAGATAGCGGGGGAGGGACGGAAAGGAGAGAAAGAGAGCGATGAGAATCAAAAAGCGAGAGACAGAGAGGGAAGATGCCGCGCGCAAAAGCAACGCGTCGACTAGCTCTCCATCAGGTCGCGGATCTATCCTCTCAGAGAATCATCCGCTAGAAATGAGTAGCTCGTCCGAAAATCACGCTTTTTCAACAAGTCGGATTTTATGCAAAACTACCAAAGAACCTTCTCCCGTGGCGAGAATTATCCAACAGGGTGTCTGACGTAGAGTATAGCGAGAGATTTTAGGGTCGAGAGCGCGGATAATATTATTAGATATATAAATATATATATGCTTTCAGAAAATCAAGAATGTAATAAACTCTGACGGAATGTATAATGAAAATTATACGTCATACAAAAAAATCATGAACTAAAATTCCTAAAAATTATGAACTTACATTCCTAAAATATACTTTAATTTTTAGTCGAGGCTCACAGTGTGTGAAATTGACTAATTAGAAAATAATATTCGAGCCTGTGTAAGAAATTTATAAAAAAAAAAGACAATGTCGGCGTATAATACATACGTATTATTTTCAGAGGATAAGCTGCTAAATTGAGATACGACACAGGAAAAATGTGACTATCCGCACCGTAAAAGTGAGCAAGACTCCGGTCCCTGTACTTTTTATAAAAGAGTCCCGCGTGCGGTCGTTAAACTTCCTCATTTTCTCACTACAAGGCGACAGACATCGTATACATATGTGTATACGCGAGGTAATGTCGTCGCAACGTTTACTTCCAGGCTTGACACGTATATATATCGAACGAACGGAACAAAGAACAGCGACCTGCGAATCTTCATGGGTTCGTGTGTTCCTCTCGTGCGTTTCGCTTGTTCGCCGAAATAAATAACGAGCGAAAATCGTTCGGCCGAATGTTCACCATCGTACACACCGATGTCGAATACGAGCAAACAGAAAACGCGAGCGGCCGCGGGTATTCGTTATTCGCGCTCGTTGTTCGACTCCTCTCATAGTACATATACATATGTAGATACATATACCGAGAGCATGTCATAAAATAATACATCGTCCCGAGAGACGAGCCCGAGCTTGAACATTCTTGCAAACGATGCTCCGACGATGCTTATTTTCTGCCACATCTCCCGTCATCTTTTATATCGTCTATCTTCGTATGGGACCATCGTTTGGGACGATCAATGATAAAACATGTCAAGAAATGACTAACGGTTTGTTATAATTTAGTAGACAAATACTGAATGATAGAAGTCATTTTTTGTGGATGTAGATATTTTGATCGAATCGGATATGTTATATCGAGCAAAGCGCACACGAGACGTAGAATTTTCTAGTCTTCAAATGAAATAATCAATAAATTAAGAATTTCTTGTGAGAGATATTATGAATTATATATTGTCTTACATCCATTCCTAGAAGCTTCCTTTTACTGTGATGCAACGTTGTCTTTACCGAGACAAAGTAACCCCCGGTGTGCTTTTTTTCATTTTTTCTTGACAAAGCATCGCGATGACACATAGCAATCGCTGAGAGGGTGAAAAAACGAAAAAAGCGATTTCCGATGGTAACCAGCCACATGTTCGAGCGATCGCGTACGCAATCATATCCATTTTGTTTCCGAGAATGGAGCGTGCACGCTCGAAAGATTTTTCTCGAAGACGGAAGAAGGAGTCGCTTGAAGTCGGGGTAGCGAGAAAGCGCAGCGCGAGGGTAGAGAGGGAGAAGACAGGATGAAACCGTGAAGAAGATGAGCAAAAAGAAAATGGCTGAGGCGGAGACTAGGAGCTGACGCGGCGAAGGTACCAGGCATGAATCTGAAAAGGTATGGGCTGCGTTCACGCGACGATGATTTACGGGCGTATTAGGTCGATAAGATATCTTCCGGTTCGTTGACCCGACGGAAGCTCTATTTTTAAGGCGCCTCGCGGCCTCCTTTTACTCCATTTTATCCGTTCCTTCTTTCTCCCTTGCCGTCTTCTACCTCGATACTCCTGTAGACGCCCGTAGTTTCGGAAGGTATCGCGTCGTCGAGCAAAAGAAATCCGTAGACGGATCTCCTCTCGCTAACGCGATTTCAGTGACTAAGTGCCACGGTCGCCCGATACAGATTATGCTTGTAAAACGCATATTCTTATTGCAAAGTGAATAAATATTGTGGAAATTCTTGGATATAAATTCTCTTCCGTATACAATGTATAAAATGAGATAAAAATTTAGAGAAAAATCTTATAGTTACATCGCTTATCCAACGAGATCAAATCTAGCTTGTGCCGCAAACAGGAAGTCTCGTTATTTAAATCATCGACACGATTATTTATTTAACTCCCAACATTTGTAATATTTAACGTTTGGACTCGAAACCCGGAATTATATATGCCAAACGCAAATTTTTAAGTAAATTTTCAAATAAAACCCTAAAAGGAAGAATGCCTCGTTTTATTTATATCTTTTATTTATATCTTTTATTATCATCTATCATTTGATAAAATAACTTATTTATTAAATAAATTATTTATAATTTCTAACGTGTAACATCTAACATTTTCGAATGGTCCGGAGAGTTATATCTTCTCCTCTACATTTTCTTTAAGTGCAATACCAGAAACTGCGGTCTCTAACCGCTTAGCCATTCCATTATCGCTGCAGATTCCGTCGTGCGACGCGAGAGGAGAGAGCCCCCATTATTTAACTCGTCGACTATACAGGTCGGCCTGATACGATACGTAAACGTGCGCGGGAAGGAAATTTCATCTCGCCATCCTAGCCTAGAGCAGCGATCGTGAACCGTAAACGTGAGTTCGCGCACACGCCCGCGTGTCTACGACAGGGCGAGGTGGTCCATCTACGTGCAGAGGATACGACGACAATAACGACGACGACGACGACGACGACGACGACGACGACGACGACATCGTCGGAGAGTATAACGAAGAGAATAATACGAGGAAGCATACGATAAAGATAACGAGCGCGAGAAGTTTCACTCGCTCGGCACGTACCTGCTCTGACGGTGACGTCTCTGCTGACGACCGCGCCGACGCTGTTGACGGCCGAGCACTTGTAAATGGCCCAGTGAACGTCCTGCCGGAAGGCCTCGGCCTCAAAGGCGGGAAACTGTATCGTACCGTTACCCAGGACATGCCTGATGCCGAGGATGCTCGTTATACTGCCGCCGTCCGCCGTCAGCCAGTCGACGGTCGGCAGCGGATTTCCGCGGACTGTGCAATCCACCCGACCGCCATTCACGTTGGTGAACTCCACCCTGGACGGCGGCTCCGTCACGAAGCCGGGCCCCTGCGTTTCGTAGGAAGCGTCGGAGGAACCTGCAGCAGAGACAGACGCCAGATATGTATTAACGGGCCCAAAAGAGAAACGGGAAAGCCGCTTAACTATATTCAATTAAGATTACGCCGCCTTCCCTCCTTCTACCTCCTCACCTCCATACGTATCTCGCGGATTTCTGCCGCACGCCTTTGCCCCCGCATTTTCTCTCATTCGTTCCGCGTTACCCCGCGGCGCTATACAACTCTAAATATATATATATATATTTTTTTTTTAATCTCCATTTACGAGGATGCCGCGTTCTTCTCGCGCGACTCCGAAAAATTCACCGGCATCGTCGCCCAATCTTTATTCGGACGAGCGGCGTCTCCAGCGCGCAGACACGCGCGCGTGCGCGGTTTGTTTCGTAATTCTAACGCGCCATAAATTTTAGAGTATTACGAATAACAATCAGAAATACATTAATCACGGCAGCGGTGTCAGCGAATGGACACTCGGCTGTGGATTTTTCATTCACCGCCGACCGAATGCAAAGTAATTTTCTCGGGGGGGAGGGAAGAGGGGTGAGCGACAGCGAGAGAGGGAGAGAGAGAGAGAGAGAGAGAGAGAGAGAGAGAGAGAGAAGGGTGATGCTGGGTGCGATGGGACGTGCACTGTATCGTCGACGGACATGAACGAAGATAATACGCCCGGCCATAAATCATACATTTAACGCTGAAATTCGGCCGTAATAGCTTCCATAAATGGAGCGCATTGCCACCATTCACCCCTTTTCCTCCTCCGCCTCCCCCCCCTCTTTTCCCTCTCCGCCGAAGCCTGTTAACCATTCATCACCCGAGTTATGTTGATTTAAGTAGGAATGCCGGACCGCTTCCGATGTATTCCGCATTCCGTCCAGCATTGCTCATCTGGAAGCCAGCCCAACCGAGTACAGACTACCTCTGCCGAGGGCAGAGAACGTGCAACGAATGACACGCGCGTTCGCGGCGTGTTTCCGCATGCGTTTCCGACAAGATCGCGATCGATGTTCGTCAAAAGATTGCGAGATTTTAGCAGTCTCGGAATATATTTGGCGAGTCACTTTCAAGTAACCTTAAGTCCAAAGATCTACTTCCGAAAGAAAGAGATGAAAATCTAAGATAGGTTTTCGGAGACACCTCTAGACATGTCATCATAAAAATAAGACGTATGTACACGTATATCTGCGTGATTAACTACAGTTTTAACATCTTAATGATACTGAAACGAT
>OX424452.1:7306791-7427911 GCA_949152495.1 Lasius fuliginosus | reverse complement strand
TCTCGTGCACTCCACCATCGCCCGAATAGCCAGTGCGCGCTGCAGATCTACGATTGGATATATCTTGTGACCTACATTTACCTTGGGCTCTCGGTAATCATTTCCCCGCGGAAGGAAGGAAGGCGCTCCGCATAAAAAGTTAACTCTTCATCTTCCGAGAGTTCCAAGAGAGTTCGCGTTATAATTCCGCTGCTATCCGACGTACGTCAGCCGTCTTGCGATTTGATCGTTACCGAGTCTCCCCGGATTAGTATATATCAGAAATACGATTCCGGATATATCTCTCTGATATCCATTTTTTTCGAATCAGATCGGATTACAAACGTAATAAGCGTCATATCAAAGAGATTAGTCGTGCGAATTTTCATCTATATATCGATAGATAAATTATTAGTAACTATGTGGATATATTTCATACATCCATTGTTTTGACACGTAAAGAATATTATAAGAGAATTCATACATTTGATATATTTATATAAAAAATAAATCAGCAAAAACAAAAGTGACTAATTACTACGCCCTGCGTCGAGAATATACCTACGCTCGAAATAGATTGGCTCATCAAAATAGCTAAACAATGGACGGCAAGTAAGGGGATGAGCGAACGCGTAGCTCTAAGAGTTGCATCTATTCTGACACGTACTCGACTGTACACCCTCTTTGGATGCACTCAGCGGGACCGAGCTGAGTAAGGAGAGATGGAAGAGAGAGATAGCTACACCGGCTCTATCGCGTAGGCAATACACGCCAAATAGACCACCACCGTGGCACCCCGTCAGCCCTCAATGTCATCACGAGTATACCTCGTATCATCCCCTCTCCAACCCCCGAAGACGCGTACTTGTGTTTCTTAGCCGGCAGTCGTTAAAGAGACGGGACGCGGACGAGGGCGAAAGCGGCGACCAACCGTATAATGTTTTGTGTCAACATCCTTCGGAAATCTACTCCTTCTCTTAAGTGCTCGCCTTTATTCGCGTTTCATCCGGACTACCCGGTGTATCCCTTCGTAAAACAACGCTGTTGTCATTAGAATATTCGACGAAAAACCGACGGCAGTTTTTGTCGAATGCCCCTTATTACAAACAACTTATCTCTAAGAATGTTATACTTTCATATAATGGCTAAAACTTTCATGTAGATAATCATAATTTTTAGCAAAGTTTGAGATAAAAATTAAAACTGAGTTTTTTATACAAAAATTATTTTTATGCTACTCATGTGAAATATGCTCATAAAATTTTACACAGGCACAATTTCTAATATATTTATTTCCAACCTATTAATAAATGTTTTTCTTGTTTAAATAAAATATTAAAAATATTAAAAAAGTATTAAAGTACAAAAAAAATCTATGACAATCTTTTCAAATGCCTCGCAGTAGTGCAAAAGATTATCTTTGATGATGTTATATTTTTATACATAATATAAAATAATATAATAAATATATATGACAGCAATTAAGGCTTTTATATAAATGATCATAATTTCGAGCAAAATTTGAGATAAAAATAAAAACTTTGAAGAAATTTAACAAAATTATATAATGATAATAACAATTGGATATTTTTATGCTATTCATAAAATATGTGAAACTTTATATGTATACGCAGTTTCTAATACATTTCTTTCAAACCTACAAATTTTCCTTGTTGTGTATAAAATATTTAAAAAGTCTGTATTTTTTAAGTAACCCTCATATACACATATTTTATTACACATTTAGCCACTCATACAAACTTCCACGTTTTCGATGAATAATGCAAAAAGTATCCCTTGAAAATCACTTCCGAAGCTTTCAATCTTATCCCTCGCGATTTCGAAAAGTCAGCACAAGTAATGACGACGCGAGTAAAGTAGCCAGCGTCGCTGACTAATTGCCGAAGGAGAGGGAGGGATGAGAAGGTAAAGCCCTTAGTGGAGTCGGCGCGCGTACAAAGAGCGAAAGAATCGTCGAATGGAGCAGTTTTCGCACCGGAATCAACGGCTCATTCAGCAATGTGCGCAATTCTCCTCCGACCGGGACGACGAAGGAGAGAGACGGAAAAGTTAAGACTGGGATTTCCACGCGCTGGAACATAGTTGTACAGTTAGGACGGTGCAAAAGGGAACGCGTCGAGAGGGAAGAACAGAGAGAATAGATGGTGAATATATATATACGGTTCGGAATGGATATAAAGAGGGGAAAATGAGGAATCCTGTCTGTGGTTTGTCCGACAATGCAAACCGGCTTTCTCATATCACTGTATTGTTTCCATTGTTCCAGCGACCCGCACGGAGGGATTGTTAGTCATTATGGGAGTGGAGAAGTCGGAGAAGGTTCGGAAAGAGAGGAAGAGAGGGATAGAGGTTTATCCGCTTCTCATCCTAACGCTGGATCATCGTCGTACGATCCCTTCCTCCTGTCCATCGTCAAACATCCCGCAACTCTCGCGGGCAAAACTCGCAAAATTCCAGCGAGGTTTCTAACATCTCATTTTCGCGGATGCGTGTCATCAAAAACGTCGAAAGAATCGCGGATACATAGAACGAGAAAGAGAGAGAGAGAGAGAGAGAGAGAGAGAGAGAGAGAGAGAGAGAGAGAGAGAGAGAGAGATTTTAGATTGCATACTTGAATTCACATCTAGGCGAAAATTTATGTCATTACGAAAGAAGTGGAAAAATAAACTTCTTTACAAAAAGAATTCATATGTTTCTTATTAATTTATCAATTATTTTGTTAAATAAAAATTTACATGTCGTATATTGTTAATGCAAAGATAATTCGTGATTTTATATCGCGATCGGATTACGTGGATCACATGACATGCAATTGGCTGATAAATCGGCAGTGTGTGTTGCTCTAAAGGAATTTCAATCGCGAATGGAATTACTGAAATGTAAAACGAATAAAATGTGTAAAACGGATAATACTAAACGAATCACGTACATTCCTATAACATAACGAATCGTAGATCTGAAAATACGTAAAATTGCACGCGGATACTTTTCTAGTGACAATCTGAAATTGCAGTGTGATTACTACACTGTAAAAAAATTGTGTAAAATTAGAACTATTATAGTGGGTCTCAAAATTACCCACTATAATAGTTGTAATTTTACACAATTTTTTACAGTGTAGCTCTAATTAAAGTTTAAATATCAATTAAAGTTTAAATGTCGATTGCTTCATAACAATAATAGATTTGATTAAAAAATCGCAATATTTTATATCAACAATCGTATGCTACGCGATTAGGGAAAAAAATTATAAAATAATCAACTCGATAAAACGAGAAAAATCCTAAAAATAATAACGGTATTTGAAAAAAAAAAAAAAAAAAAAAAAAACAGTTCGGTAGATTCTAAAACGAGTAATCCTATAATTGCAAACTTGATTTTGCATTCTCGCGATGTTACGCAAGGTATAAATTTAAATCCCCTCGTAACAATCTTTAAATCGGATCTACGCATTCTAGCTGTGTAGTGGATTATTAATCGAAAGTCCTACATTGCTCCACCACGTCGATTCTCTCAGCCTTTAAATTTGCGATTTTTGCACACTTTCGGCTTCAATTTCGATACATTCAACACGGTTAATTTGAAAGATCACAATATCACTGAATCGCAATTTTTTGGCGAAAAATTTTATCAGTGATTTCGGGACGCCCCTCATAATTTTACGTTTCGAGCACGATGTATTAGCACATGAATTGCAAAATTATCTTCGTTACACAGTAAGGCGCACATTCGGCCGCATTAATTACCTGCGTCAGCAGCGCTTGTCCGTTTAATTGGGCCCAAGTATCTCTACGATCGGCCATGTTAATTATTTCGTATAGAACAGCTAATCTCTACAATTGGAGTCGACCATTATCTTATCTCTGAAATCTGATTTCTAATTGACCAGCTTATCGGCGACGTTTTCGTGCGGGGGATCCGACAGTAGAAGATTAATGTATGTGTAAGCCTCCCTTCCTCGACACTTTAGTTAAAATATAAATGCACTCCGCCAAATTGATCCGTAAATGGTGGAAGGTGATGCGGTAAACCCGGCGGCACACACAGCCCAGGTACAGAGTTAACTACTGAACTTGGCGCGATAAAGCTTCGCCATTAAATTTCGGCGCGCGTTTCGCGCGTTATCGTCCGGAAATTTATTCGCGTTACCACATCAGAGATTAGCTAGTCCGGCGATAGCGCGGACGTGTACCGGTAGGCTAAACAATATTAACATGCTCACGAATCGTTCATGATTTTCTCGAAATTTCGGCCGAAATCGAGAACCGTTTAGCATAGGTATATAGGTAGACGCTCGCGAAAACTAGACCGGCCGCGAAATTGCGTTTACAATAATACGATTACGCCAAATGTGTATCTACGAGTATCTACAAATACGCGGAAAAATTACAACACAAGTGACGTACTAATTGTCCGGTATTTGCCGCTCCAATCCCTCTGTACATCATTTCTGCGCGTTTTACGATTTTTATTATAAATCCTTTTTTTTCCGCATACGATATCGCAAAGCACCTTTTTTAGTTTCAGAACAACGTGCGGTATATTTTTCGGTCGGAAATTCGCTAATTCCGCGAAATATGCGGTTTTTGTTTCGCCACGCGACTCTCCCATGTGGCCTGCGGCTTATAACGAGCATGAAAGCTGCCTTAAAACGAACGTAAGTAGCGTCATTATTCGCTCCCACTGAGCCGCGTTATTACGTTAAACGCGCTCGCGCATATTTGCTGCGTAAAGAAAATAATTATATCGCGATATACATTAACGTTGATTAAGTATATCGCGTGTGTGTGTGCGTTGTATTTTGACCTTTCTATTATATATTACAAGATTCTGTGCGCACAAATCTCTCTTCTGCAAATTTTTACATTTAAATCATATAAAACATAAATACCTCAATGGTGTGCAAACGGATTAAAAGCTTGAATACGTGCGCTATTTTACGATCGTAAACGCGAATAAATATTTTTGAAATGCGATCACTAAGTTAAACCTCTGAACTATATTTATATCCCGTGATAAAATATTCTATCATTAAATATCTATGTTTTTGAATAAATAAATAGCTTTACATATCCCGATTATCCCGAACACCGAACAACTATTTATTTTTTCAACTATTTACGGTGGATTCCGAGTATATTGTCGTCATATGTTTCGGCACGTGGTCTATCGATCAAAAATATAATATAATAAAACAAAAGCGGACTGTGCACTCAGCGGATTTAATTGTCACCGCGAACGGGTCACGTTTTACGCACGAAAGCAGGTACTTCCTCTCTTTGCGCATTGTCAAAGGTCAATACCTAAAATTGCTCCGCTTTCAGGTTCGATGCTTTTCATGCATGCTTGTTTTATATCCGCCACGTACAATTTTCTATCCGCCACGTACATTCCTGGCCGGAGTTAAGCGACGTTTTGGGTGGTCAGCCGTAAACAACAAAAAAAAAGGAAATAAAACAAGCGCACATATTAAAGCTGCGCGGTACCATGTCATAAAAAAAAGATATGTCCACAAGCGGATTTTTTCAATTACTTGCGAAAAGATTCGAGAAAATTATTGTTACGATTTTATGTTACAAGACGCAACGAGACGTATTTGTAACTCGTATATTTCATCGCATATATATACGCGTCAGTACAATACAATACGTACGCACCATCTGTTCAAGAATCGACCGAATAGTTGATTTCTTCTTTGGCGTAGATGGCTCGGTAACCCGAGACCATAAATCGGTGATACTTTACGACGGGGACCACCAACTTACTAAACTGCCGCGGAAAGAAACTGCTCGGGACAACTGCTAGGGATCGTAAAGTCGGCCGTTTTAAGGAAGATTTAATCTAAGGCTTTAGTGCGGGGAAAGAGATTTTATCCGAAGCTACTGTGTGTTGTATTACAGCCGAAATAAGAATCGTTTTTTCCCCTGTATAAAATACACGTGGTATCTCCCCGCGTTTCAGCAAGCGTTACATCAATATCTTTGTAATTTCTATGTAAATTTAATTTGAGTAAAAAAAAAACGTAAGTTGAGATTCTAAAAGTTTCTTTGACTTCGAAGGAATCCTTCTCGAGGAATAGACAACGCAAACTCGGGACACGCGCGTCAAGATTTTCTCGATGTCCGCATCACTATCCAAGAGCTTTCATTATTATTCCAAAGCCGAACTTCAAGGATCGCGAGAAAGAGGGAGGGAATGAGAGAGAGAGAGAGAGAGAGAGAGAGAGAGAGAGAGAGAGAGAGAGAGAGACAGACAGACACACACACAGACAGACAGACAGACAGACAGAGACAGAGAGACAGAGAAAGAGAAAGCATTCGCGAAATAGGTTCTCTCGTAGAGACGAGATCTTTGAACAATGAATTAATCCATAGTCTACGAGCGCAGACTTACATAGAGCAAGTTCATACAATCACAGACAGAATCGCGGCAAGAAGCCATGTTAATCTCGCGCGCTTGACAGTCACGATTTTGCTTTTGCTCTCTCCCTCTCTATATACATATATATCTCTTTCTATTTTCAAGTAGCCCCGAATTCTCGAAATTCCTCTGAAATATACTCTGCCGACGGGGAGAAAGAGAAAAAGAGAGTTATTTCGGCGATTTCAAACTATACTTTGATATCTGCTGATCGAAGGGAATTTTCGTGTTTTTTCCCTGATGTGCAATCTTTCCACACTCCCGCTGCGTTGAAAACAGCCAATTTTATCGAGAATTCGTTTCGTTAAACATCCATCGGGGTAGCCCGATGGGTCAGGCGGTATAAAACGTCGCGTGTTTTACGAGCGCTCTTACGAAGGATGTTGTCCGATTTGTCAGGAACGTTTCATTCGCGAGAGAACGCGATCGAGAAAGTCTCGATATCCCATGGGTGATCTCGAATTTCTGTCTCGGTTTTAACGATGATTTAATCCCGAGGTTTATAAATATCATCTTAGGGGATAGTTGGGGGTTCGAACGGAAACCGCAGTGCGGTTAACGCCATGCGAGTAGATCCATGGAAACGCGTATACATAAAGCGAAGTCAGCCAACCAGGCAGCGACGGCGGAAACTACAAGAGAAAGACAGAGAGAGAGAGAGAGAGAGAGAGAGAGAAACGGTGGAAGCAAGACAGAAAGAGAGAGACGGCGCACTAACAGGACACACCGGTACAAAGACCGAAATGCAAATACGTATTCTGTGTACTTAGGAAGCGGTAGCCCCAGTGAGCCTCATGCATAGAGATTGTACGTTGTCCGTGTAAAATCGACCCACGTCCATGCCGGCCTCTTTGCCCCCCTCTCTCTCTCTCTCTCGCTCCCTCTCTCTTATTTCCCTCTGTCTTTCTCTGTTTCCCTCACCCTCGTTGCTCTCCGCTCTCCGCTCTGTTAACGTACGTTCGCTCGGTGTGCCTCAGTGGATTTGCTAAATTACTACCCTTTCTTATCCGATCTTTGAATGAGACCGCTGGCACGGTATTTCCTTTCCGATGCAGTTAACCGGAATCGGTATCGCAAAAACCGCTATGTATGGTTAATTTTTCTCGATCATCGAGTGACACACGTGACATCGAAACGCATCCCTGAAATCGGATGTCATCCGGAGCGCAAATCAAAATTAACTCCACCGCGAATATTTTGTTTGTTGAGCGCGTCGTCGCGCAAACAAAACAACCGAGGTGCATCAGATAGATATCAAATGGATTCATTTATCGCCGACGATAAAGAACCTGTCGTTTAAAATTTAAATTTAATTGTCCGTTACCACTTTCATCGCGGGGGATGCATCGCGCGCGCGAGCGCACGAGCGCGATTAAGTACCACTCATATTTCTCATGAATAATTCAAGAATCATATTACTAGCGGTAGCGTATCGAAGACGGTTAAGGCACTAGCAGCTAGTATCGTTGGTGCGACGTATTCGCGTTAAGCAATAAACGTAATCGCAAAAGTTTGCGTGCTATTTGCAACCCGGTCGCATCCGGTGAGATACAAAACTTCCAGCAGTGATGAGCTAATCGCATATAAAACAATGTCACATTCCCTTTCTCTCTCTCTCTATTTTCTATATTATCTCTCCATATTTTATATAATATTTATATTAAAATATTAAAATAATTTTATTTAAGAAATAGAGAAATAAAAATAAATAACTACATACATATTATAATTGTGACAATTATTTCTTAAATTGTGCCGATAACTGTTAAGATAAATTCTTT
The DNA here is from genome assembly GCA_949152495.1 of Lasius fuliginosus. NCBI lineage: Eukaryota > Metazoa > Arthropoda > Insecta > Hymenoptera > Formicidae > Lasius > Lasius fuliginosus. The sequence continues at coordinate 7,419,710 of OX424452.1, read as the reverse complement.
GCGAGCGTTACATTAAACATGCATATAGTTCGCGTACCATTTACATGACTGCATTTATCTGCTTGTTAAATAAAACGCGAAGTTTACGAGACGATGAATAACACATACACACATATACACCAACGCGATGCGAATGCCTGTTACAGGACGGGAAAGAAATATTGCACGGAATAATTTGAAATACCGAGTTTGTTGACGTTCAATTATCTCTTAAAGTTTGTGAAAGAGTATAAGCGAAACGTAGGGAGAATAGAGGAAGATAAAACCGCGCGAGGGGAGGCAGCATCGCATCCGGGGCGTCTTTTGCATGCTTTTATCTCGTTTACGCATCTGCTACCGGGAATTGCTTAAGCCGAAGCGCCGTCATAACGACGACATTCTTGTCTATCACGATATTCCCCTTTTATGGTGTAAATGTCCATTTGCCGAAAACGGAAACTCACATCATTCCTCGTGTGCCTATCTTTTCATTTAAACACTTTCTTTTTTATCTCATTACTCTCATTAATCTCATTACGCGAATGACCGACTATCCTTCTTAATTGAAAAATTATATTAATGAGTAAATGAACGAGTAGTTTCATCTTTTAATTATATTTGCTCTCTAGTAAATGAGAATGCTTGCTAGTGTACGTATGTGTAAGTAGAAACGGGCTGCTCTGTGCAGACCACTCGTTCGCGCAAGAATCAAAATTCAGGCCGATCCAATCAATGATGGGAGTAAAGGCATCACTTTGAGTCCAATAATTGAAACTCGTAAGCAAGAATCTTTATATGTTTGTTCATAAAATATTTCTATATAGATTAAGTAAAATTAGACCACAGTAATTAAATTATACAACAGAGTTTCATATTGTATAGTTATACATACATCTTCAAAATAACCAAATATATTTTTAGCATCTTCTTATGAGATACATTCAACTGATAAATAAATAGACAAAAAAAATGCAATTTGCATTGATTTAATAACAATTATTCAATAATTGTCTCTTCTTTTTTTTTAACATATTGTCTGCTAGCTACAGATTTAAAGAAATAACTTTAAAAATAATTTTTTAATGAAAACTTAAACGCGGATTTTATTACTGCTTTTATAAAATCATCTTGTTACAGATGTTGGAGTACTCTCTAGAGACGACCCTGAACAATAGTACCGCGGAAGCGTCGAGTATTACGAAGCTCCGTATACAGAGAAGAAAATTACGTTCCATGTTTCCCAGTACTATTAGAGCAAACATTCTCTAAAGAGTCCATTTCTTTCAGACACGTTCGATTACTGTAGACAATTTTCCGCGAGTAGAGGAAGCGCGATGAAAACTCGTTGCAAAAGCTAACATGTGAATTATTAGAATTCCGCTGACAATTGTAAAACGGTCTAAAATATGTGAAAATTGTTAAGCGCGTACGAAGAATTTCTTTTCGTCTGTAATAAAAAAAATTTATTCACTTCCGTATTGCTGTGATTTCTGAGTAATGCAAAATAGAGATGTAAAGCTCTAATTCAGCTAAAATGGTTAAATATAAAAGTGGCAATTAAAGATAATAATGCTGCAATATTAAATTACTTTATATGTATTTTAATTAAGTATCAGATAAATATCCATATCTAGTATATTTTCTTACAGTATAATATATACATATAGTATATTCTTTATGTGTGAAAAAAAATCTCTATAATTAGAGAGTCACCGGACACCTATTACGTATACAATTGATGATAATTTCATGTAAATAGAAACTGAAGACAGTGATTTCCTTTGTGGTTTACGTCGAATGAATTTGTGGTACCCATTGCCGCAGGCGTGTGCGGTTTCATATAATTACGCACTTAATTGCTTATATTGCGAGGACCCGCTGATGACGGAACCATCATCCCTAACCGCGTGTGTATATTAGTCGCGTTGCCATTCGCAAATTGGTGCCAACAAATACGCTTTCATGTACTCTGTTACGGCAAGTATGCGTTGCATTATGGCCATATTTGTGAAGACAACAAGATATGTAATTACGTTTAATTGTTCATCGTAGAATTAACCGAATATTGCCTATCATCGTCGAATTTTAACTAAAATTTTATAAATACATGTTAGTTTAATCATGCAATCGTCAATATATTTTCGTTAAAACTCTCCCTTATTTACAAATGTAAACCTATGTAATTTGTTAAATTTTACGTAAATATCACATACGCGTACTCGGACTCGATAATAAATCGCTGCGGGGGCGGCTATCGCCAGGTGCAATTACAATCGGCACGATTATAGCCGTTGCATTGTTCTCGCCACGCAACGCTGATCATTCGCGAATGATGCGTGGCATATATTTCAGGCGGACCATTTACCGTTTCGCGTTATAGAACGTCATCGTTTCAAAAATCGTGGTTAAGCGGGTTTACGAGAATATCGACAAAACAACCGACGACGAGAGAATACCTCATTTGCGCAAGACATCAAGCCCGATTGGAGAGAAAAAAAAAAAAAAAAAAAAAAGAGGAGACCGAGAAAATAAAGACAAATCTAAAGACGTAAGACGTAAAAACGTAAAGAAAGAAACGGCCAAGAATTTTCTCGTTCATTCAGCGGGACGTAATTTCGATTCCCAAGCATCTCGCTCGCTCGCGCAGCTTTCGAACGCGAGCCAAGGAAAGGGGTCTTACGTACCGTGGATAGTGACTAAAGTTTCTCGTGGAGTCTTACGTGGCAGCCGACAGGTGGATAGAGGCTTCTTTCCTGGCATACCAATTACGAGGGTGGAACAAGTAATTGTTTGTCCGTACCTTACACCGGAGCGTGAAGGATAGTCCAATACCCGCGGACGCGGTAGTCGACATCGGCATAGGAAGGGTAGGTAGTGGTGGTGACGTTGCTGATGGTGGTCGTAGCGAAGAGGTAGTTAGGTCGGGAATAGTGGTGCAGCAGTAAGGTTGATTGTGGAAGGCGAAGAGAAGTGGGAGAACGGGGGAGGGAATCGGTAGAGGAAGAAGAGAGAGAGAGAGAGAGAGAGAGAGAGAGAGAGGGTGGCACGCCGAGGGGTTGAACGACAGAGTCGCGCGCGTCGGTCGGCGAAACAGAGACGGAGACTGTATATGCCGTTCCTTCGTCCTCTTCCCCTTTCAACCCTCGCCTCTCTCAACTAATGAGACCGCGCGGTTACATCAGAGGCCAGGGACAAATTGAAACGTACGAGCCTAGAGAGGCCACGGAACAGAGAGAGCGACCTCCTAATGCGTGACTATGAAACCTCGCACCACCGACATCCGCAGCCCGTTAACACCGTTTCTACCGTCGTGCTGTAGCGTGCGGAACCGGCAATTCTTGAATTTTACTTCATTATCCCATGAAGATTCAACGGGCGAGAAAAATATAGAGTCGACGTTGACGTCGATGCGCGGAATCTCGGTGGAAATTACGCAATGTCGAAAATTAACTCGCGCTCGACGTTATAAAGTTACTCTAACAATAAGGTAATAACAATGTAAGAGAACGACGAGAGAGCTATTAGTTAATAATAATTTCCCGCATTATTATTTTGTTCCTTCATTCATTAAATAATCCCGCAATATTCCCCCCGTATTTTTTTCAGAGTGAATAAACTGTAATTTACTCGGCTTGAAATAGCCATCACTTTTACGATCGACGTTCCTTTCTACGGGTGATGCGATACGTGCGTTACTTTGGCGTCCGCTTCTTAAAGAGAGCCGCCCGACATATATAAGGGCCGTAAACGCGATACTCTTAACGTTTCCTGCCAACAGGACACTTACAGGGACTTTTTCGACAGCCCTGTAATTATTCTTCGTACGTGCGCACAGCGTTTACTTACTCCTCCAGTCGGATCTTATCCATTTCACGGACCAAGATATATTAGAACGAATCGCTAACTGCGAAACTCGATTATCGATGACGAGAGATATATCGCAATAGCGGGACATCGTACTTCGGCTAAGGACTCGGAAGCTGCTGCTACATTGGCAATAAAGCCAGCCAGAGACTAGCTTGAGCAGGGTAGTAGATTACGGCAACGGCAAATACGACAGTACGGTAATAGTGGTGGTAGTGATGGTAGTAGTAATGACAGTGATGGCAGAGTTATAGTGTAGTAGAGCTGGCTGATACCGGCGTATGCGTTTGGAAACGCGCGCGCGAGACCGAGGGGGCGAATAGACACTGTCGGGGAGGGCGGGGGGAGAAGGAGGGGGAGGGGGGAGGGAGAGGAAACGAGAATGGATACGGCAGCAGTGTAGCATGCAAAATGCTGCGTCGACGTTATCACACCGCCAGAGATTAAGGGGCTGACGCGGTGGATATCGGGCGGCGGCGGCGGCAGCGCTGTTCCTCGATGTTCCTATTCTTCGTATACTCTGCTGAGTTTTACTTGGCAGACATCCCGCGTCCTCATTGTTCTCCTCTCCTTTCCTCGTCCCTTCGTTATCCTCCACCGTTCTATCCTCTCCGCTTCTCTTCCACTTCTTTTCCGCGACCTTCGCCTTCTTCTTACACGGCGCGGCGGTCGTCTTCGCGCTGGTATTTTTGCCGACCGGTGAAATATATCTCGGCATTAAATTGTTAACCGCCGGAGATAATCAATCTTATGCTTGACGACACGTTTTACGTACGTAATTCACGTCGTCCACGCGAAGTCGCCTTTCTTTTCGTCCTATGTATCTCTCGATACGCCACGTTCAGCTCCGGTTGTCAGATTGTCGATACTAACGACGATATCTGTCACGTTTTCCCGTCTTATCGCTCCGCTAAACCATTGCACTGTCGAGTGTGCTCTGCAATTTCTGCTTCTTTCCATTCATCATCTCGGAGAATGTCGAAGTTGAGGGAATACCGGTGTCTTGAAAGAGAGATCTCTATTTACGCGCGTTTAAAGGTTTCAATACAGATTCGGCGATTCATGTTATATTCTCTTTCCCTTTTCGATCTGCCTTCGTTCTCTCGGCGCGTTAAATTTCCTATATATTTCGTTTAGCTTCGCGAAATTTCAGTTGGCAGATATCCAACCAGCTACCTGCAGCGTCGTTATTGTTCGCCATCTTTCCGTCACGTTTTATTACTGCCTGGTTGTACTACCGTCGCTATCGCCACCCAGGGTCTTTCTTATTTTCCTCCTCGTCATTCCGTACTTCGTTCAGGTTACTCCCTCGGGCGCAACGTCTTTTAACAAAGCTGCCTTCGTACAGACGTAGCTGCCGCACGATACACGTTAAGCCGTTCAAACTGAAATTTATTTACGCAACCGCCTCTCGTAACGCGCGAGCGTAGCTCCGTTGCTTTCTTCGTCCCTCTATAGACACACAATTCTCAATCCTCATTCGCGCTTCAAGTTTATTTCATCAATCTCTGAATGTGGCTCGCGCGAAATAAATCTAGGTCCCTCCTCCGCTGTACATGGCATTACGTAACGTTAAACAGCTTAATGTTATGTTATTTCTTTGTCTATCTTATTATATTACTTTAAGACGGAATGTATGCGAAATAATAAATACATAAATTTCGCCCTGCATATATCATTTAACAAAATAGTTACTTGGATACATACATAAATAATTACAATCAGATATAACATTACGTTATATCATCATAATTGATCTAGTTTGTTTAATGTATCTGTAAATGTATCTGGGTAACAATTTTGTTAAATAAATGGTTCAAATGATCTATAATTCACAAAATTCAAAGCGGAATTCTATTTATTATTTTAATAATATGTGTCACAAATTCTAATATATATGTGTACCCTGACATATATTTTGCATATGTCCTCAAAGGTTTTTTGTATTGCACGATACGTAAAATTATAAATGGAATTCTCTTGCGAATTATAGATCATCTAAAAATTTAAATGTAGATAAAAATTATATTCATTAATACATATGTATAAATAAAAAGGAATTCGTATTATTTTTCACATAGTAAACTTATTTGTGGCTACTGATAGCACTTCATAAACTTTGAGATGCGTTTGATTGATTTCAGTTTGACTGTCGTATTATCGCGTATTAACGAAATAGAGGATCGCGATTATTGCGCGGAGAATTATACAAAGTTTCGTCTCTCGTCGTTCTGACTACATCATCGACTCAAACTACTGCAAGGACACGCGTCAGAAATGCGCGATATGCACGACAGTCACGTAGGGAATTGAACGTTCGCGAGGCGACATCCTCGAAAGAACCAGAGAACGATTCAGCAGAAACGTCGGAAAATTTTCGCTCGCGCTTGCAGAAAACATGAAGCTAAACGAGGCGCAGATAAATACGAAATATCTCGCGCGTTGCTCAAACACACCCTCTTTAATCATCTGCACGAGTAAACATCCATTTCGCGCGGTACGTCGACGGAATTTTATTGACTTAACGGCGAATCTCAAACTTACATCACAATTATAAATTGTAAATTCTCCGCGCGTTCGAAATAAGAAATACGCGCGCACCGAGATCTGGTGAAAAATCAGAATTCCTTAAAGATCCATTCCCGAGGATTGACATTCCGCGGAAACGAAGCGTTTAATCTCGACAGGTCGACGAACCGTCTCGACGAGAACTCATTGGAAAACCATGAAGCGAGCGCAGCGCGAAACCACCCGCGAAGACGTCTACATCATGGGAGGACGATACCGAAGAAAAAACATCCAGGCAACCCAGCGCCAGTACGCTCGAGCTTACAACACAAGAAAGACGTCTTTTTTTTCTTTTTTTTTTTCTCTTTGCTTTGACGTGTGCTCCTCATTTATTCTCATGGTGCAGCGACGGGCGACGAGTAGGAAATAACGGAGCGGAAAAAGAGAGAAGATCAAGCCAGCGCGCGCGGCAAGGAGGATGCCGAGGGAAGAAATAAAGGCGGAATATGAGAGGAGGGAAGGAGGGAGGACGGGAACAGGGAAAGAAAGACGCGAGAAAAAAAAGGGTAGAAGCGTAACGCCTTGAATGAGGTACGCCACTCGTTATAGGCCGCGGTGCACCGGCGAAAAGATGGAGAAACGAGAGGCTACGCTGGAAAGCGTTGAAACGAGCAACAGCGGGTCGAAGTCGCGATGGCGCGAACGCGGGATGGGAAAGGGGAGAGGGAGGGAATGGATGCAGAAGAATGAAACGGCAAGGCATTGCAGGGTGGTTTCAGCCGCGGTTGATAGGGTTGTATTGTGGTGGTATGACGGCGGTGACCCGAAGTCGACGAGCGTTTGCAAACTCCTCTAAGTTTCCTCGCCGCTCCTTCTTCTCCGCTCATTCTTTCTCTCCTCGCGTCTCCAGCCCCGGGCCGAGCTTTACCGAGCTCCTTCTTTATCTACCTTCCATCTACTCTCCACTTTCGTCCTTATTCCGACTCCTCCGCTATCCCTAAACTAAATACTGTCGATGACAGTCGAGCGCTTCCAGCGATAGCGTCAGTGAGAGAAAGAAAAGCGGAAGTAGGATATCTTTATATCGTAGAAACGCATACCATGACTTTACTTCTCTTCCTTTCTCTTGTTCTTTTATCCTGCAATCTTATTCTTGTTTTTTCTTTTAATTCTCTGCGTAGTACGAATCAGAGTTTACGACGTCCGCAGAAATACAAGCGTCTCGATAAAATCTATGATATAAAAAATTATCCTATGCTTTCACTAATTGTCTATTAATCTTGTAAAATATATCGTACACATTTTTATTATGAACAATACTAAATTTTTTCGCGCATGCAGATAAATATATTTTTTTTTCAATAGAAATATATAAAACGAAATTAAAAAGCTCGAAATCGAATGCTAAAAAGTTCATCGAACGCGAAATTTAATTAAACCGGCTGCCAGTGCGAGGGTCTTCATCGCTTCGTGCGTTCTATTTTATTGAACGAGTTTAGTTTAAATCGAGGCAACAAGAGTAGGGAATACGGAGAATGACGCCGGCTATAACAACTACAATGACTATGGCATATACGACGTACCCTGGCTTAACTTCAACGGCTCATAATTGCTTTCCGATTAGATACCGTCGTGTTCCGATAGCGTTATTTTCAATTCCGCATTATGCTCCGCAGCAAGCACGCAGCGCGTATCGACAGCTATACCGAAGCAAATTCAACAGGCGGCCATGTGCGCCGGTCTTTGTACACTTTTCCGATTAATAGGAAGGGAGGAATGAAACGGAACTGACCACGCGCAGCGGCCGACCAATCTCATCGACGTGTAATATGCGACGTTTTGATTTCTTAAAAAAACCGCACGGCTTATGCGATCGACCAAACTTGACATTACAATTATTCATTGCCCCTTATTTTCGAATCGAGTTATTCCGATCGTGATGCTCCAGTAAAAATATAGCAACATAATGTGATCAATCAATATTTTCAATATTTCACATAATCTGTAAAAAAAATTTCAAGATTTAAAAAAAAGTTTTTGTAACTTCGATTCTTGTGCATGATGAATACCGAAAATATTTTTAAAATCTTGAAATTTTTTTTAAGTATGTATCTGTCAATTATGTTAGTAAATAATTTTTGCAGTCTTGATTGAATTGAGTCAATTATTATCAGCAATGATCATTAATCATCTTTCACACACATTTTTATTATTGCGAATATCAAGAATTAAATAACGGTTTTTTATTAGACAATTATTATGCTAGCAATGATTGTTGGAAAATTCCATCTGTTAAATAAAGAAATTTTTGGACAATTTTTCAACCCACGATGGAATCCGACCATGGAATGACACTGCGACTCAGAGATTTAAAATCTACGCCGTTACGGGCAGGCGTTTACGGCATCCAATGTCTTGTCCTACCGTCCAAGGGAAGCTATAAATTGACCCGTGTAAGCGACGGTTTGGTGCATTCCATGTCGTGGATCCATTGTGGTCCAAAGGATTACTCAGCGGTTGAATGGATGATGGTCGAACGTTCGCGGACTACGCTTATAGGTGCACCATTAATTACGCGTTCTAATTAAACATTGTGTCGAATTATCTTTCTTGCCAGCGAAGTGACGAGTTGAAGGTGGGGAAGGATGAGGAGGGGGAGGGGGAGAGGGGGGGGAGAGGAGAGAGAAGAAAGTCGGCTGCACCTTTGTCGATATAGCTTATAATCTTATCCGCGCAGGAGCTAATTTAATGTACGTTACGTAAAAGTTTCGCCAAGAAACTACGCACAGCTCTCGAGCTTATTCACAGATTGGTGGATTAAACTTCGCCGGGGAATTCCTCTTCGAAAAGATCCTTTGTGTGTGTATCACTTTGATACAGTTTTAAACCGCGTATCTGCTCGTTACGAGGGGAGCGGTCATTTTCGAGAAGATTTCTCAAACATCGAAATCCTATTATTTGCCTCTCCGGAGGAACGTTGGATAATTCCGAGTAATGTCGAAGTCGGATATAAAAAGATAAACCCTCGGAGGAGCTGACCTCGAGACTTTTCGCGCTCGGATATCTCAAGAAAGACAGAAAAATGGTAAAAGTGTACTTTTGCAATATTTATTAAGTATGAGTCGGAAAAGTAAAGCGACCATAGAATATTAGCGAGTTTACTCTATATAGCAAACTCCTCCCTCGCATATTCTACGTCGCTACTGAATAAACACTTTGATTTATGCGATACTGTGTTCCCGATAAGGATAAACCAATACGCTAAAAAAGCGAATTATAGGAGATTGAACCATTTCGATGAGATGCAATCCGGGAAATTCTTCCGCATTCCTTATTACTTCCTCGACTTCGTATCGATCCTAAACTTTTTCCTCATCGTTTTTTTCTTATATTCTTTCTATATTAAAAAAAAAATTCTCATTTTTTTAAACGTCGATAGAGATAATAATAATAGATATTTCAAGATTTTGAGATAAGACAAGAGCTAGAAAAATTTCGCCTTTTTATCGCGGGACGTGAGTGATTTGCAAAATACTTGACGGAAGCTGATCACTGCGAGGAATTTCGAAAATTCGCAATACCTATGTGTAACTCGCAGACGAAACATATAACTCGACGAGGAACGCTTCCGGGATATGTGTGTATATGTATATAATATATAAATTTAACGCGGCATAAATTTTCAGGCGCGGTGCACTGCGCAAGATACGATATATGTATATGTATATGCGCTGTACATGACAATCTTCCCTTCCGTGTATATCTCTCTACCAAGAGATAAAAATTTCTCTTCTCTTTCTCCCCGTGTGAAAAATTGATATTGACAAAAAGTGCCGGAGCAATCAACGATCGCGTTTTTGAAATTGAAATATTTTCAAATATTTAAATTAACGACAAGAATAACTGACGAGAATACGCGCGAGCGCGAAGTCAATGGACACGCAATATTCGCGCTAACGTAATTGATTATTCGCTGCCTGCCAATTATTAGCCCCGTACTAAAGGCACTTGACCGATTAGTGCCGTTAGACACTACTCTCCCATAGCTGATGCATTTCACAGAAGTGCTCTTTACTCCCTCCTCCCTGCCAACTAACTTACCTCTTAATCGGATCGATGGTAAATTAGTCTTGCGTCATGACAAAGACGCGCGGGGCAATCAGCATTAGAGAAAACGCAATTAACTCGCCAACAATGTTGCCTCGCGTTAAATGTTTACGGAGAAACACAAAGTAACGAAATTACGAATACGCGGGCGATACCGACGCATTTATCTCAAAGTTTTCAACTGCAACGCGCTCGGAACGATATTAAAATGTTGAAATATTTCCGCGCGTAATTCTCGTAATTTTAATGAGTTAACATCGTTAGAAGCGCGAATTTCGCGATCAATGATGCGCGTAATAAGACACTTGATATTCTGGCTCTGCAATCCTGACAACATTGAGTTTCAATGGTAGCGGGAAATGGCGGAAATAGATTTCGTTGCGGTACCTTTTCCCTCTTCCTCCCCCTCCCTCTCTCTCTCTCTCTTTCCGTCGATCTCGACGATCTCGCGGCTCGCGATTCTCGCGTTACATTGCAAGGCGCGATTATCCCCGAGCACGAATATTGTCGTTTCCACTTTGTTAAACGACATTGCGACTCAGTTTACGCGTTCGCTATCACCGGCGGCTAATATCTTCCGCTCCGTAAGATCAATATCTGGTTTCATACAACAAGATATTTCTGGCAAAATTGAATTCCACGAATGCACCGCGTTCTGCTGCATCGATTTCTATATGTATTTTGCGAAACTCTATCCGATAGTAAATTAACACGTATCAGTTTCAACCCCAAAAGAACTGTACGAATTAATTGTTATAGAAATACATATAATAACGTAGCAACATGTACGCGTAAGAAACGTACGAATTTTTGTGTTAAGTAAAACACACATTTTTGCTTTTTTTTCGAAAAAGCAATTGCATCGTGATAAGTTACAAAATTCGTGTAAGAAGCAACATGGCTTTGAAATGCGTGAAACTGCTCTGCTCTCTCTTTCTCTCTCTCTCTGTTTTATTATATTAAATTATATAATTCCGGAATATATATCTCACAAATTTACCGCGAATCACGAATCTCAGTAATTCAATGCTATACAACACACACAGTTTGAACCCTCAAAATATATACATATAACACGCTTAACAATTTCATTTTACTTAACACAGTAATAAGACATTATAATCGTAGTTCTTAAAAATAATTGACTCAGAGATCATTCGTATAACTAAAGAATTAATTCTATACATGGTCTTTTTTTTAATCTTCCGAGAGAGAAATTTAAAAAATATATGAAATAGGTATTTTTTTATATATCAGAAAAATGGAAAACCTATATAAAAATATTTTTTCATTTATTTATATATTCTTTTTTAGATAGAAGATCTCTAAAAGAGCTTCATCTATAGTATGATGTAAAATGCTTTCTAAGCTTTTATCGTTTCAACTTGTTCTACTTTTTTAATAATTATTAGTTCATATTAGTTCGCAATAATAATATTAACGATGATGGAATTTGCGGAGATTCGTATATATATGTATAAGTTAGATGCGACTTACCGAACGCGAGGACGAGGACGAGCGTGAATGGTGCCAGCGACGAGAGCACGAGACCACGATCCACGTGGTGGGCTGTCCGAATCGAGTACGGCCGACGGCTGGCGAACTGTCTCTTTCGTGGTTTTGCATCCATCCTTGCCGGTGCCGTCGTCATCGAATTCCTTGGGAAATTCGTGAGTGATCAGAGTAAACAGGTAGGTAGACAGGGATAAAGGGTAAGACTAGAGAATAGACGGCAAGGTGAGACAGATCTACCACTCCCGTTTCATCGTCATCGGAAAGAGAGAGAGAGAGAGAGAGAGAGAGGAGGATTCACCTGTCCGGCTTCCGGTTGTGTATCGATATAAACATAGGTGAGCGCGCGCAAAGTCGGACAAGTGCGAGTAATAAGGGTGGACGAGGGTGAGCGCCAAAAGGGGCGGTTGTGAGAAGACGTGCGTGTGGAAGGAAGAGGGTGAAGACGGGCAGGAGCGAGACCGATGTACAACCGCGCACGCAACCCTTTGCCTCGAGCGTCGCAAAACCCCTCTCGGCACCCGCCGCGTCCAGCGCTTGGAGATAGACTAAACCGGGCTCCTTCGAGCTGCGCGCTAAGTTCACCTCGGTTCGCGACTCGATCCTCTTCGGACGCGCTCGACGGTATTCGGCGCCGTCCGGCCACCCTCGGCACGCGCTCGGCGTCGTCTCCCTTCGCCCGCGCGAAGCCCGCGGCCTATCGTACGAAACGACAAACGTATACCTCGACACGAAGACACGGATATAGGGAGAAATTGCACACGTAACCCTAATGTCCGTATCACGCTGCAATTTCGCCGGCTATTCGGTGGAAATGAAATATGAAGTCAGGGATTTATTTAGTATCAAGCGCGACACAATAGCGCGTCTATTTATTGCCGTCAATTTTGCCCGAATTTTTTCCCCATTTTTCATTGGAATAATAATAAATAGAAGGAAGAAAAGTTTCTAATTTTATAATATATTGATTGTAATTTCTTATAAATATCATTTAAAAAAAAGTATGCGAATCCCCTTCTGAACAAGAAATGGACTTTACGTTAATCGATGTCTGATCGAAGATCGTTACGTTTCACTGAAATCTAATGGCTGACCAAGCAACGTTGCACTGAAAACTTGAACGTAGTTATAATTTTCACGCAATTTGAATACATTATAAACACGAATGTGAAGCGTAAATAATTACTCTTTCTCAGAATAACAATCACAGATTATTTATACATAAAATTTATATATAAAATTACAAAATTAATTATCTAATAATTTTCTAACCATTTCTATATCAATAGAAATAGTTCGCGAGATCGCGAGTATATTCGATGGCTGACCAAATAACATTACGCGTGAAACGCGAACAGAAAAGAAAACGCACACAATCCTCCCCGAGGGATATTAGGAAAGACTTATCGAAAAAGACGCAGTGATGTACAGTTACCTGGTTGATTCGGTTTAAGCCGCCTCTTGCACGCGAGACTATCATCACGGACCTCCGTGCACCGTCTCTCTCTCCGCCGTGCTCTCCACTCGTGTGGCCCCCTTTTCCCTCCTTCTTCCCGCTTGCGAGATTACGTTCCACGGCAGCCTTCAGTGCGTACACCGTGCTCACATCACCGCCTGGTGGCGCGGAGAGCGGGGTAACCGACCGCCATCAACCACCGACCTCAAAGAGCGAAAAGCCCCCGCGTAACCTTACGCCATCCCACTCTACCCTCCCCCTCCTCTTCTCTCTTTCTTCCCTCTCCGCAACTGACGCTTCGCTACCGCCGCCAGGCACAAATTAAATATCCGTGCAGCGCACGTAGCCGTTTATCCTTACTACCTTTACGCGGTGTCGGCTGCTCTGTTTTTCATGCGTCGTTGGACCGAATTTCTCTTTTGAAGGTTCTAACGGCTACTAATTTAAATCGCCTCGATTTGCGCGGCTCTCATTTTTCCCTTCTCATCCTCTCTCTCTTTCCCTCTCTGTCCCTCCCTCCCTTTCTCTCTCTCTCTCTCTCTCTCTCACTCTCTCTCTCTCTCTCTCTCCCCCCCCCCCTCTCTCTCTCTCTATCCGAGTTCGCACGAAAGATCAAGTGTGTTATTGGCAGAAGATTGAACCGTTTCGAAGCGAGTCAGAAGGAAAAGAAGCGAGATATAGTCTCTTCATTTACGATGCAACTGGTTTTTTTTTTTTTTGCAGAAAAACGCAGGAAACACCTACGGGAATGCTTTGAAGTGCGGAATGAAGAGCAGCGCGAAACGATCAATTTCAATCTTTGTCGCTGAATGAGAAGCTTTTCAAGTTTAACGTTTTTCCCCGATTTTGATCGTATCTAGTTCAATGCTTATGAAACCAGAGCTATTATAAAATATTGACACGATATATATATACGTCATCTCATGAAATATTGACAAGAAATCACAATTTCATTAACTATTAATAAAATTACCTTCAAGTAGCCTTAAAATTTTGTATCCGTTTTTATATCTATTTATCTTTTTCAAAAAAGCTTCGAATAATATAATAAAATAAGAATTTAATAAAGATAATTTACCTTGAAACAAGTTTAGAGAAAATTGTAATGCGATGTGTATACATATACAGATCCGAATATAAGAAAAGAAGCTGTTTACGTCCACACACGTCTCAACGTCAGTCGCTAGAGTCGATATATATTTTTGATCCACAATTATATGGATGTAGCACGGACATGAACCAAAAAATTGTGGATCTAGTACGGACATGAACCAATCGGTCGTCTTACCGTGGCAGAAAAGTGGATCTGGCCAAGTAGTTCCGGCCGGCTCTAAAATGGATCCAGTTAGCGCCACTGTACCGGCTAGGAAAACGGTCTCACGAAAAACGGCGTCGTGGCCCCTCTCATTCTTCTCTCTGACCTAATGTAGCGTAAATGATGTACATAAATTATTTTTGCTGTCTTAAAATATGTACATCTTCAATAAAAAAAAAAAAAAACTTTAATTTTGCTGTCCAAATGTCAAATTTATAAGATATGTATGAAACAAATTTATAAGATTACCAGCCTTGATAATATCCTTTCTCGGTGCTCTATTTTTACTAAAAATTACTTGCAAAAGTGTAAACGTGAAAAACTTTCATATGACAGGGATAGAGAGTGCACATATCAGCCTCTTTAAAAATAATGTTTTAAAAATAATCTTCAAATTCTTCTATTATATATATTCGAACATTTCCTTCAAAATATAGACAGAATATGGACTTTTAAAAAAATGTGTGATACTATACTAATCAGAGTATATTTCCAAGCTCTTTCCTCCTCTTTTAAAAAATAATCCTCACGATCAGATTTATTCGCGCGTCTTCTTAATAAATAATTCCGCTCACTGTATATTCTTTATACGTCTCTCTTGGCAAATATGTCGTAACCGAATGAGTCACGGTATCTTATCGCGCTCATTGCGCTTCCTTGGAACTTGGAATCGGGTTGTGGAATTTCGAGATCAGTCCTCTCGTTATCGCGCGCATTAATTAAGAAGAACTGTGTGCGCGCTACGTTCGATTTTTTTTCGGAAGAGGAGACCAACGGAAAGTACGCTACGGTGGGCACGTATCGATCGCAATGTGAAAGTTTCTTACGAGAGAATCTAAACTATATAAGTCGCCGCGGCGAATATCTCAAGGTCGGCCGGCGTTTCTTACTCATTGTACGTAGATTACAAGAATACACACAGATAGATAGACAGATGATCGCGGTCGACCGATAAATACACAACGCGTACTCTGTTTAGTTTTCGACTAGTGATTTATTCCCTACAAATATGGGCGCGAGTCATTGCAAAAGCTTCCGAAGGAACGCCCGCTCCGATCAGAATAAATCCGCCGCAACAGGTGCGTATCTCGTACAAAAAAAAAACCAATTGTAAGGAAAATTAAGAGAATTAAAAAAAAAATCTGGGACGAAAAAATTTCTCACATCTTTATCTCTTAGCTGGCAGTGATATTATACCGTACATCGCTTTGTTGAAAACTTCTTCCTCCGATAATTCCTTCCTCCGCGTCGAAAGATTTGATTCGAATCGTTTTTTTTTTTTTTTTTTTTAGAAGAAGCCTGTAAAAAAATAAATCTGTTAAATTTAATTTTTTCAATTTTGAGATTAATTTTGTCGTGGAAAACATTGCGGATCGGAATAACACTGTACAGAATCATTAAATTAACGATAGAAAATTATATGTAATACAGTGACTACAGTAGTTCGCGAAAAAAAAAACATATTTATTATGTAGAACGAGAACGTACGATCGAATCGCACTGACAGTTTCCATCAGCTGCTTTGCAAGAATCGATGCAGTGTGTCAGGACGCTTGCACTTAGAAGGAGGTGGGCTGTCTTCTTGATGGACACGCGTCATTTCCAGGGTAGGCCTTCGCAATATTTGGGCATACGAATCAAACAAAATAGATATGGAATAAGGCAATGCTTTTACTCGTATTAATTGCACCGGCAATTGTATTATAATAATGATAGCAGAAGTGTCACCTATAGCTAGAATAAAACATTTGCACTTCTTTAAGAGGTTATAAAAATTGCGAGAGATATGAGGGAAGAGAGAAATAACAAAGAGCATAAATTGTATGTCATATTTGTGTAGACAGATTTATATGCCTGAGTCATTAACGTTCGTTCGAACATCTATGACGTCAAGTAGAAAAATGACGAAGCGAATATATATTTCACACAAAGGCAAGCTTTATATTTATTTAGGCGATTATAGAATACGCTCTCGCTTTTATCTTCTGCTGCATTTTTACTCGTATGCTTTTTTATATTAATACTATTTTGTATAATTTTAATAAAAGTGAAATAATTGCGGTAGAGTATGTATATATATTAAAAATTACTGTTATCACATAAAAATGATTTCAATAATAAAAATATACAAATTTCTAAAAAGAAAGAGGATAATTATCTTTTACAATATAAATGAAATCTCTGCGCATTTGCATGTCCAAAAAGCTACTCTCACATAAATATTGAAAACGAGATTCACGATTTTTTTTGCACGCAACATAGAGTATGTGTTACATTACACATGTTATATAGCTGTGTCACGTGCGCGACGCACGACTTGTCATTATATGTATTATAACGTAATGACAGCAAATCACGCAAAGCGCTATCTCTGACGTGTTGTTACTTTATTCGATCGTTTCGTTGCATCTTGAAAAAACTCTCGACCAAATGGTATCGCGAAAAATTGTTATTCATTAAATCACCGATAACCGATAACCTATCAGACAGTGCAACTTTCCACGTATGAGATAATAGCAACTGGGAAATTCCCATTGTTGCTTCTTCAGATTTCCTTATACACATTTGTATCGCATTCGATCGTATGCTACGCTATATAATTGATACGAGTTATTTATTATATAGATTGTTGACGAAATTTTTTGTTTTGATATGGAGATATTCGGTTGCCCGATTGATTAAAGGTAGCGTTCTTTTTGTGCAAATGATTTTATCATTAGTATTCTATTGTTTTGAGACTGTTATGGAGACATAAAAAATTTGAGTTAGTTTCTTGCTTAGAGATTTAGATGTAGAATTATTAAAAAATATCGGACTTGCACATTTACTTTTGTATTCTCACATTTGATACATTTCACTAATATTTCACATGTATAGATAGATTATGATTTAGAATTATAGTTTAATATTTTATTAGAAAATATTTGATTATGTTAAATAAAAGTAAAGAGAAAGGAAATTATAGTGAACACAATACAACAGGAAATATACAGAAATATAATATGTTACCATGTTGTTGCACTTGTGAGTCACCTGTTTTGCTCTGCAGCTCTAATAAAACATCTAAAATAAACTAAATTATTCCTACATATCAGGTTCCCAAGAACAGCATGACTATATCGAAGGTGTGGTGTGCAAGCAGGAAGATATCAACGAAAATGAAATGAAAATACTTCCGCTTGGAGATAATGAAGGAAAAATTTTGTTAATAAAACAAAAAGGAGAACTGCATGCAATTGGGACCAAATGTACACATTATGGAGCTCTATTACATACCGGTGCATTAGGAGAAGGACGAGTGAGATGTCCATGGCATGGGGCTTGCTTTAATATTAAAACTGGAGATATCGAAGATTATCCAGGCTTGGATTCTCTACCATGCTACAAGGTATTCGAGTACTTCATAAACTTTACAAAAATTCTGTTTTATATTTCTGCATATTTATCTATTTCTTTGTATTTTACAGGTTCGCATAGACGAAGCCGGTCTTGTACATGTAAAAGCCAAACGTAAAGATCTGGATATTAATAAACGTGTGAAGGATATGTCTGCACGTGATTCTGAAAATATAAAAACAGTGGTAATAGTCGGTGGAGGACCGGCGGGTGCAACCTGTGCGGAGAGTCTGCGACAAGAAGGTTTTACAGGACGCATTGTTATGATATGCAGAGAGAATGTTGTACCCTATGACCGAATAAAAGTATCCAAAGTATTAGATTTCGATGTTCAGAAGGCAGCATTACGGCCTCCCACGTTTTATGATGATCACAAAATTGAAACAAAACTTGGCGTAGAAGCTATAGGTATAAGTTATATATAAAAATAAGCACTACTCAATACATATTCAGTTACATATTATACGCCTTATATTTCATTATAATATTATTACTTTTATTTTTCCCTAGGCCTGGATACAACTCAAAATATTGTTAAACTGAGTAACAATGAGAACTTAAAGTATAATGACCTATTCATATGCACAGGCAGTAAACCGAGGATGCCAAATATCCCGGGAAGTAATTTGTCAAATATTTTTGTGCTACGAGATTATACCGATTCACAAGGCGTATATTCACAGTTGTCTCCCGAAAAACATGTAATTGTACTGGGATTAGGTTTCATCGGTATGGAAGCGGCAGCTTATTGTATCAACAAATGCGCATCTATTACGGTAATAGGACGCGATACTGTCCCTCTCAGAGCGATATTCGGCACTGACATTGGTGATATAATTAAAAAAGAGCACGAAGCAAAAGGTATTATACAAACTTGTTACACATAACATTATGCATTATACAAACTTGTAAAGTAATAATCAATATTTTAATCAGGGGTAAAGTTTATCTTCCAAAACAATATCAAGCAATTTATTCCAAAGGAAGATGAAGAAAATGTTTTGGCTAAAGTTGAACTTACAGACGGTCAGATTTTACCAGCAGATATAGTTGTTGTGGGAATAGGATCTACTTTTTACACAGATTGGCTGAAAGAATCATTTGTTAAAATGAGGAACGATGGCACTATAATAGTAAATGAGGTACAATTTTCAGGCAATACACATTGTTTTATCTATTCATATTTTGATAATTAAGATATGTATTAAATTGTAGCATCTAAGAACGAATGTGGAAAATGTATACGCTGGAGGTGATATAGCTTATGCACCGTTATATGGCTCTGACGACACATTGGCTGCAATAGGTCATTATTCTTTAGCCCATTATCATGGCAAAGTTGCAGCTCAGAACATATGTGGTAAAGAAACTCCTTTGAAGACGATACCATTCTTTTGGACCAATTTGCTGGGCAGAAATTATAGATATGCAGGTAATTTTTATAATATATTCCCATATACAAATATTTGCGAAAGTATAATAATTATTAACGAAATAATTCACAACTATTAGCAATCCAATTTAAGAAGTTTCTTTCATTTTATTTTCAGGTCATGGAAAACCTACTAGCATAAAAATTCATGGTTCATTGGACAAACTGGAATTCTTTGCTTATTATCTTAAAGATGGCAAAGTAATAGGAATGAGCAGTGTTAATGCCGATCCTATCGTGTCAGATTTTGCAAATATGCTTTATGAAGAAAAGGCATTAACAGAAGAGGAAATTAATACAGACCCATTTGGTTGGATGAGAAATAAGCCAAAGAATGCGTTAACGCGATTTCAAGATAGCTTTTTAGTAGATGTAAAGGTTTAAATTGTGTTTTGTACAAATAATATAATTCAGTTTTTTTGAAACAATGTCACAGTATTAATCCTAATTCTTGAAGTGTACATTATTAATGTATCTTATTAAGCTTATGTGATATATCTGATAAAATACTCCTTATGTGTAATATATTCAGTATATTGTATCAATTAACATAAAATTGTTGAAAGGAGAACTGTATTATATTCTTGCGTTTAACATTCAATTTATAGATCTATAAAATCTACAAAATAGAATTACATACTATGAGAAGCTTCTAATCCCACGCTTCTGTAACTCTCAAATGACATAGACGTTGAGCAATAGTGGTTTCTTTTTCAAACTCCTGTTTTCTACTTTCGAAAATTTGTTGAAAAAACTTTGTTGTTTTCTCTTCTTTTTGCATATGGCCGTGAGACTGCTCCATTGTAAGATAAGGATGCCGCAAAATCAACATGTTTTTTTCTTCTCTTTCAAAGTCCAGCTTCATTTTCATTAAATCTTGCATAGATGGTTTCTTAACTTTACGATACTTCCTGTAATACAGAAAATGTACAAAGAACTATATATGTCCGTATAACAGGATAATATTAGTAGAAATACATTACAAACGATTCATAAAATAACTTTCGTTAAATAAAATGTAAGATTACTTTTCATACACAAGAACTCACCCTCTAAATCTATATGGCATTTTAGGTTTAGCAAGGTGCAATAGAACTAATCCAAGCCGCATCGTAAATCAGATATTATATATCTTTAGATAAGTCACACTTGTACTTATAAAGGTTATGTTACTGCATACACAGATCTTAGGTCTGTTCTTTTTAGCTGAACTGGCTGCACTAGTTCAGAGTTTATCCTTTTCCTTCCAATTTGGAGTAAAAGAGATAAACTCTGAACTAGTGTAGCCATTCAGCAAAAAAGAACAGACCTATTATTGAAGATCACTAGTGCGCCTGCTCATTCAATATTAGATATTAGAATGTAACTGCGCACATGGTCAATCAATGAATGGGGAAAAAAATTGCGTATTTAAAAAATTTGTGTTATCCTTTTTAAATCATGACTGGAGTTATCAGAGTTCGAAATTTCAAATTTTTAAATTTGAATAAGCTATATTTACTTTAGCTCGTTTTACCTTTTATAATACTTTTCAAACCCTTTTGCAGCATGTGATCATCAGATTTATGTCTTTTACACGACAGGCGGTAGTTACCTATAAATATGCATTATTTTTAGAAAAATGGAATATTGTAATACTTATGTTAACTATCTTTTTAAGAAATAATTGTGTTCACAAAATATAAATCCTGTTGATTATATTATAAGTATTTTTTTAAATATATATCTATCTTTTATTAAATATATGCGCATCATATATACTTGCAAAACAATTTTTTCTTAAATAGATGCTCCAGAAAAATGTTGATATATTTCAGATTTCGAAAATTATAAATCTATCAGTGGCAGAAATTAATATATAAATGTATAAAAAAATTGTATTTTGAAATTTGTGCTATTTTAAAGTTGAAATTATGTTAAATCTTTTAAATTTGTTTTCTTCTAGTATTCTCATAAAAATTGAATTTACAATTTAATTTGATTTGATTTAACTCTTTCGGATTATATTTTCCTGGAGAATATAAAATTTAAGAGTTGGAAAGTCGGAATTTTAATTTGTATATCTCTTATAGAAATATATTCTTTTGATAACTTTGACGATTTTTCGAGGGACGAAAAACAAAAGGGACGAAATTTCATTACAATTGTATTACAGCTAAAATGGACGAGATACAGACATTGCCCTGTTCTGCAGTATTAAGAATCAAAATTTTTTCCTACAATACAAATAGTATCTCATACAATATAAATAATATTTCAAGAACACAGTCGACTTTTTTACAGTAGAAGTTTCGTTTCTTTTTTCTCGTGTACGGCGTGAACATCAACTTGCTCAATATTAAGTTATCGCGTATTTAATTTTACTCGAGTGAAAATCAAATGTTGCATACATAATTCACGCCTAGTAACACTTACGACATCTAAACCGTCCAGTTTAGTTTGTGTTAAACCTGTTAAATTAACTTTCAGTAGCAAATGCAACTGCTTCAATATTTAGTAAGAACTGAATATTTCTTTTACTAAAGATGTGTAAGACTAGAGTTATATTAAAGGAAAGAATTATGTTGAGTATTATTTTGACTATTAATTGGCATAGAAGTGTGGCCTCTTTGCGCTGGCGGTTGGTAGATAGGTTGTGTACTCCGTTGTTGATTCCGTTTTTTATTGTACCCTTTATTCCCACCAACGGCACCGTTTCCGCCTCGTCGAAATTCCATAGGTGCTGCTATCATAATTTTTAATTGAATTACATCTCTTTCGCGCTCGTGTGCGCGGTACTAAAATATCTTATATAAAATATCTTATATAAAATATCTTATATAAATGTACAAAACATAACTTTACTACATTATAAGAATTTAAAGTTTAATATTTAAAAACGAATGATTTATCACTCACCATTTATATGATTGTGACTTTGATCGTAACGTGGCTGTCGATTGTTGGAACGTTGATCTTGCCGTCTCATATCAGAGACATGATCTTGATACTATTGCGACAATTAAGAACAAGGAATATTATGATATAAATATATATTGTTACTGTTATCTACTTATTATAACTTCATATTATGCAATTTTACATACATCATCTGTTATTGGTATACAATCCACTTGAAGCACCTCCTCATAGTTTTCAAATCCTTTGAATTGCACTACGCAGGTCCTTTCAGAAACGCCAGTGACTTCAGCATTATAATACTATAAATTTTGCACAGAAAAATTAAATGTCTCATGCTTAATACAAAGAATGTAAAGAAAGAAGATATATACCCTATTATCTTCCCAATATTTGGCCATACACTTGTCACCTATTTGCCATACCCATGCATTGTTGGTGGAAACATTATGATTATTATAATTGCTTTCGTTTCTTTGCAAGTTAGGATTCACGGACATCCTGTTCCCAACATTATTATTCGACTGATATCTAAGTTGATTCTTAAAATTCTGTTCAGTTGTATTAGATGTGTAACCTACTTTCGAAGTTCCACTTTGTTGCGCTCGATTTTGCCTACCATAAGAAGCATCATACGAATGCCTATTTCTGGCCTCAGGATCGAAATGATTATAGTTTTTGTTACTACTGAGATTTTTCGCTTGTAGCTCAGCCTGACTTTTGTTATAACTCTCGTTACCACTATCATTGGCATTTACGTTACTTGTGCGTGACTGAGCAAACATATTTCTATAATCATTTGGCTGAGATTTCTGATACGCTTCTCTGCCTCCATCGTATTGATACTGATATTGAAGTTCTTGATTACGTTGAAATCTTGGTGGTTTGTTTTGCTGTGCATGAGTGGCACCGTTATATTGCAAATACATGGAAGAATTGCTGTTACTTGTTCGTTTGTTATTTTTGTGTTCCTCCAAATGTCGTGGAGGAGGTTGATACCCGCGGCCACTTTTTTGAGTTCTATTATTACAAAAAAAGATAGATATTAGAACAATCTTTTAAGACAAACTTTCATTATAATTAACTTTCATTAAATGTTATAATTCCTATAATATCTTGTAAGATAGTTACATACCGCCCACCTCTTCCACTTTGTCCATCGTTGCCTCTTGATTCAAGACGATCTTGATTATTTTCAGTATTCTGTACATAGTTGTTTTGTGACAAATTAATTGTTTCGACAGTTTCAGGTTGCACAGGTAGTTTATCTTCGAGAAAATCAAATAGAGATATTTTTCCACTACTAGGTTTACTCTCTTCAGTTTTCTTGTCACGCTTGCCACGTGGCTCTCGCGGTTCTCGAGATTCCTTAACGCTATTGCAATATAAAATTATGATTTGATAGTAATTAAATGAGAAATAAGAGTGAAGAAAACAAAAATTAATACTTACTTATGCT
This sequence comes from Lasius fuliginosus, assembly GCA_949152495.1. NCBI lineage: Eukaryota > Metazoa > Arthropoda > Insecta > Hymenoptera > Formicidae > Lasius > Lasius fuliginosus. The sequence continues at coordinate 7,395,784 of OX424452.1, read as the reverse complement.
TACTATCAGTTTTTTGCAGGCTTCTAAGAGCTCTATCTACGTTATTTCTGTTAATTCTCAAAGCGTATTCTGCTTGCTCTATAGTAAATCCTCGATCTACGATTTTCTGTACACTATGATCTAATAGCTATAAGAAAAAAAAACAAATCAGTTTTTTTAGATATTATTAATTTACAAATTTACTAGGAAAATATAAAAACAAATTGAACCTGCTTATTTCCGCCGCCAAACACTTTCTTACTGCCTTGTTTGGCAGCTTCCGCTATTGCATCCTTACGCTGGGTCTCAAACTCGGTATTCTCTTTGCTAGTTTTTTCTTTTTCTACCAATGCTTTAAAGTTCTTATCTTGTTCTGAAACCTTTATGATCTTTTTACCAAATGGTATCCACGGTGGTGGTCCACCTTCTTCAGCCGATCTTACACGAGTATGTGAAGCTAATCTCTATAACAAAAGCAGTTGTGTATACTTCTTGCATTACTTAAATAAATAAATTATTATTAAGTTAATCGAAATAAAAATTATTATAAATTCTAAATCTATATTGCATATTTATTAAATTGTAATTTACCTTATTTAATTCCCATTTTTCCACTAAATTGGCTACTCTTCCTCCAAGTATATGAACTATATGTGATGGGCTCAATAAAAGAAGTCCATGTGACACAGGTAAGGTTCCTGACTTTATCAATATCTTCGTACCAGGTGGTGTATTTAAACTAATAGCATATAAAATAGATGATAAGAAATAATTATAAAAAAAAATAATGAAAGATAGTGCAACATTTTATATACTTACTTTAAAGTTGATATATGATCAATTTCTAAAGCTTGAAAATTATTTTTACCATCCGTCAATGATAACTTTAACATTCGAGGAGCAGCTTTTGATTCTTCATTTCCCTTGGGTGCAGCGATGTTACGTATCTTTTGTATTTGTAACACAATATTGCCCTGATTGATATCTCCATTTCCACTACTGATTTCTCTTAAGTCAAGCTATAAATAATTTTTTTCTTCTCACATATATATCTCCGAAATAATTTACATCATTCTGAAGTTTAAGAACTTCTAAAGTCTATGTGTAAATAGAACCGTATAATACATACATCTAACAATCGTTTTATTATCCTCTGCGTGTCAACTATGCTGCCCGAATCAGTTGCCACACTATAACCATGATCAGACAGGTACCTAATAACAAAAGGAAATTAACATGAGCTAAATAATTGCAAATATTATTCGTAATTCAGGCAATCGTGAACTATTCGATCCTCGAAAGGAAGAGAATACATCTTATCCTTTCCTTTAGCATAGAGAATCAGCAAGGTGCGAATGCATCCTTACTCACCATCCCAACGTTTCTAGATTCTCCATGTCTATGCCGGACTTTCTCTTTGTTGGATAAAAATTTGCCGCGTCTCATTGAATTGACGCACGGCTTTCGTAAAGCGTTATTACTATGCTATTCGTGACTTTGCGCTGCACGTTCTGTATGCGCTTGCACGTATACAAAAACATTTAACAGCTGACAATTACGTTAAACTGCGATTGATCGCTGCGTGGTCGTCTTGACGGCGACTCAGCCATCAATATCTCGATTCTGTCAAGGCGTTTATAGACGCGGCCTATCACACGAAACAGCTGATACAGCTATTATAACCGCGAAGAAACCGCGAAGAATCTATTCAATCTCTAAAAACACACTCGTCTCCATCTTGCATACTCGCAGCAGCGTGCCCGATTTGAACTCGATAGACACATCTCGATAGCGATAGATATCGATAGAATCGATAGATCGATCACGCACGATTCAAAGAGAATTCCTTTGTGAAACATGGTTTATTCAGATCACGATTAATTGATAATCGAGATTTTTATCCCTTTCTACATTTTTGAAAGTTATTTAAATTTCGGAATAAAATAATTATATAATTGATGCGTCGATAATGAAACGCTTTCTCTCAGTTTTTCTCTTTTTAAATCTCCATATTTTAGATGGGGGGTCTATAAAATACGTGACGCATAAATGTAATTTTGTATATTTCATAATATAGAAATATCCTGTGACATCTAATTTATGTGAATAAAAATTGATTATTCTTTTATGATGTATATGTCAAATACGTACATGTCAAAATAACTTAGCTTAACATTATATATATATACGTTGCCAAGTGTACACACACAGAGTCATTATATAGTAATGGCCTGATTAAAACCCTTCGCTTGGATAACGATTACTTCAATTAGAACCAATGATTATTACTTGGGTGGAGCAGTCGTTGAACAAACGACTGGAATTACCGCTATCGAATACGAACTAACTTTGGAGATGACAGAGACATGTGATATATGCGCGCTAAAAATTATCACGACCCACCCATATTGCGTTTTACATTATACATCATTGATAATTGATACAGTTTACTTCCTAAAATTTTATAAGTAATTACCCTTGAAAATCTAGAGAAAGATATGTACAGAAAGTATATATAACCATTAAAGAAAAATGAAAAATTCTGAATTCAACAGAATAATTTAGATCAGATTAAATTTATTTGTCAGAATTCTCTTATATATAGTATTAGAATGATAAATAATTCTCTATATAAACATATATAGAGAGAATTATGAGTGATTTATTTTTTAAAGATAGTTTCGTGTGTGTGTGTTTTTTTAATATAAGAATTATTAAATAAATAGGAATAAAGCGGATCATCCCCCGTAAATCCTTATCCTCGAGCAGCACTTGCCGGATTAAAAACTCCTCGTGACGAAAGTAAAACACTGCATTCCTTTTAGCAATAAATGTAATCGATATCTCAGTGACAATTATCAAGGTAACGTTAAATCAACAGATTACCTTCTCCGTAAGCAGGGGATGGCTTAAGCATCACATCTACATTCTTGCTCGAAAGTGGGACCCTGAGAAGTGGTTTCTCGTCTATCTCAACGTGTCTTACCTGTGCATATGCGTCAACGTGGTTCCCCACTTTTGTTGGCCCCCATCGCACGATTTTCCTCGTATACAATAGCTCGCACTATAGTTAGTACTACGATGGTAGTAGCGTGCACGCAACGTATAGTAAACGAGAACTCGTTGAGGGAGACTCTAATATGAGAGTAGAAGAGAGAGAGAGAGAGAGAGAGAGAGAGGGAAAGAGAGAGAGAGAGAGAGAGAGAGAGAGAGAGAGAGAGAGAGAGAGAGAGAGAGAGCGGGAGGGAAACAGAAGGACAAAGATGGAAAGAGAGAGTGAGCGAGGCAGAAGTTCACTCGGTCTAACCATTTCAGTTTCACTCCGACTCGGTCTGTAATCGCGCGTGTCCGACTCGGCGCCTTGGTTCGAATTATATCATCAGAAACGAAACGCTCGATTGATATCGTAAAATTTGATTAATTTTTTTTCGATCCGCTACAAACCGCTAATTTGTTTCGGCATTTCGTTTCAAAGCGGGGGAGGCTTTTCACAAGCGGGAGAAAGGAATTGTTTGCTTTTCCGCGACCGCAGCTGGCTGGAGAAAGGAAGCCGGCCGGGGATCAACGTGAGTAAAAGATTGTTGAGCAATCGATCGGCGTCGGTCAGAGAACATTCAGCCGCGATTCTCCCGTGAAAACGGTCTTTATTTCAAAGTCTCAACTCGATCAAAGTAGAGACGCAGGAAGCTGGCTGCGTCGCAGTGATTCATCTGCCAACTTCCACGCCATTCGATATGTATTTACGAACTCTTGCGCAATGTTTCGTGTTGTCGGCGGATTTTTATCCTGCAAAAAATAGAAATTTCTAACTGAAATTCCTACTTTTTGCAGAAACCAGCGTTCTGTGCATTCTTGATATCCGAAGTCGGATGTTGGTTGCAAATAAAGTTATTAACATACGTACAACAGACTGATTTATTCCAATTTCAAAATAAGCTTCTCGTTTAATTCAACGGAGACCGGCACAGTTTTGTGATAACATTGTTTTGTTCTAAGGATGTGAGTCAAGAAAGGAAGTGTAATTAGAGATCATCTAATTCATTGACGAAATAATACGAGGATTAACATACGCCCACGTTCGTCAAATAATATCAATCTGCAAAGTAGCCAGGCGAGAATAACAGCGGAAACTTTCTTGTTTCATGTGTTAACTTAATTTACGCTTAAACGAGCTCGATGACTAATAAACGAGAAAGCTACTGATTATGCGAGTTAATATTGTGAATTTTGACGCAAAGTTTCGTCGTGTTTATGTCTTCAAATAATCATCTTACTTTTGATGCGCATTAACTGCACATCACTTTGACAACAAGAGGCTAATTTGAATTATCGCTGATATAAATGTTTTAAATTAATTAGATTTGCTCATTGACTAATCATTCCGTAGTTTTAAACTTATGCAATACGAAAAAAAAGTAACGTTTTTATTTTTTCACATAAACTTCAATTGTATATTCGACAGTTATGTTTAGAATTTTCTGTTTCAGAGACAGATAATTTTTTCTATTAAAAAAAATATTTTTTACACAAAAATGTTATATTTTATTAAAATGTTATATTTTATAAAATTAATTTTTTTCTAGCGCAATATTACGTGACCAAAATCAATATAAGACATCTTAGGCCCTTCGTAAAACTAGATTTTGGAATCTTCCCTCTCTTATATGCATTTATATTAATATCCCCAACCGCTAATGTCCGAGTATATTTACAAAGAGAAGTCGTGAAAAATACTTTTAGCCATAAAATAGTCATAAAATTGTATTGCGTTTACCACAAGTTACACAACATCTGTTTAACGCTCCAAACTTTGCAGATTTTACGGCTTCTTTGCCCATTATTTCAAATATGGAAGCGTTAAACATCTTAAAATAATTACCAACGTGATGAGAAATTTTACGCGTGCGATATATTTTTTTTGTTCTAAATAATTTCGCGAGAGAGTATTGAAATCACCGATCTCCGCGCGACTTCGAAACGTTGTATGCGTCACGCAACGTTGTATGCGTCGGTTGTTAATATTGTAGGCCGGTAGTATTATTGATTCGAACCCAGACAAATATTATGATATTTATGAAAATTACCATAAATCTCACGATGACTAACGCTTGTAAATTATAACAACGATACGCGACGACGTCTTAGTTGTCAGTCTCGTTCCCGGCTGAAACGTGCTCCGGTTGCGCGTGTCACATGAGCTTATTAAGAACGCGCAGTTCAGCGACGGTCACAAGAGCAAAGTTAAACATTGAAGGAGGAGAGATGAGGAGACAGGATCATAGTAGTACTATTACCTGGAAGAATAAAACCCGGCGACCTCGGGCCGAGATTAACTTTCGATTCATAGAAGGATCACTCCTCCAGCTCCTTCTTCTTCCTACGTTCTTTCTGTTGTTGGGGATTTCTTTCGACGATCTACGATTCGCCAACGAGATTGTCCACATGTGCACAAATGTGTGCGATTATTTTTATCGCGCACAAAAGAGACGTTTCGCTTACTCGCTCGTATCACGCGGATAAATATGATTGTTCACGCGCATGTACATACACGGATGTTGATCTCTCGCGCACGGAAAAGGCGTCGTGATTATCCCGAAAGAAAAACGTAGACTCTGGAAAAATTTCTATAAGCAAAAATATTTTTATAAATATATCTCTCTATACTTCTCGAATACGGAATCGAGTTGTAAAATGAGATCACTCTCGCGTGTACATCAAGCAAATGAATAATATGTTGTGTCGTTTTGAAAAAAAGTCGACGTTATATCTGATGAGTTGCGTAATAAAGCAGATATATATGTCAGCATTCCTGGATGCTTACGATGCTCTTTAATTAATGATATCAAGAGGTTTTTTTATTCGAACAATTGCTGCTCTGTTGAGATTTATGACGAACATAAATCATTTTAAGAGACAATATTCCAGACAATAATCTAGTAGACTCTTTAATCTCATGGAAAATTGCAAATCAATTTAGAAAATGTAGTTTTGTATACAAGATACAGTGAGTCATGTTTTATCTACTTTGAATTCCTTGATTGATTTCTTGATTCCAAAATGGTCTTGAAAAAAATTGATTTAACTTCGAAATATATTAATATGACTTTTCTACAGATTTTTTCAGTCTTCTGACGTACTCTATAAACAATGAAAAAAATTCTCGCTTCGCGGAATTAAGATTAATCGGCCGTATGAGACGAAGTGATTCAAGCGTTTCGCAAAATAAGACGAAGAAAGCTCAGCCGCGTGACGTCATTTGCGGGATGCGAGATTGCAAGTGCATCATCGCCGCGTCATTTTTACGCTTTGCTCTGGCCGTGGATTACTTAATGTGAAGGGAGAAGCCACTTTCTCTCTCGGTCTCGTAATATGTTTTCGAGTCGGTGCTTGCGCCGATGTACGACTGCGAGGTCGGTATAAAATGCGTTACAAGATACGCAATATGGGCGCGGTATGCAATATTGTACGGAGCGATAGCGATCAACGTGCACGCTACTCCGACACATTCTTCTCAGGACCGTATTGCATCATTAAACGTACCCACGTAGAACGACGCGTACGTCCGACAGGTGAACGCGTTCTCCAGAAATGGGACATTACGGCGAGCATTATAGGATATACTAAAAATCGCGCACGCTTCCTGTCGACCCGGCGATTGACGGCATAAATAGACGACGATTGAGCGATATTATATGTATATTGCAGGATTTCATTACGTGTTCGATAAACAATAGGGAGCAATTGAGCCGTGTGCGCAGTATTTTCAAAACAGGAAGTCACCGATTGTTTCCCGAGCCGTGAAAATTCACGTTGATCACACGAACACCTGTTTTTTTCCCTCTTAACTCATAAATAATTATACCTGCGTTGTGTATAAAGTACTACGCAGCAAGAATAGCAGGCGCACTTGATTAAATTAGAGATTTTAACATAATTGTGTCTCTTGAATGTATAATAAGTTAAAATTAAAGTAAAATGTGTCCTCGCAATTAAATAATTAATAAAATCTTTGAAGTTTGCTTAGGGAATAACATTAAAATATTTCCTCCTTAAATTCTTTTTTATCATCTTGCACATGCCGAAAATATGAGCTTTATTGCCCAACTCTTAAACCCCCGTAAAGTTTAGAAAATTCGACGCCTATGGATATGGTCAAGGTTATAGGATATGGTGGACGACCAAGGTACTTCAAACTAGGCCAAAGTCTGATGTCACCAAGACGCGTGACATAATTAAAAGCGATGTACGTGACTGTAATGAAAATTTTTACCAATTACACACGCTGGCTACTCGTGACCTTTGAGTCACTTAGTATTATTATATTTAAGAGACGCGACGAGAAAACAGGAAACAGAATAATATAATGGATCCAAGGCAAAGAAAAATTGTATTTCATTTTGTGTTAATTTTAATAAGCGAAGAGCATAAAATTCTTTTGAGTAAAAAAACTATATTTAAAAATCTTATTTAACATCACTAATTGCCATTGAAACGCGCCGGCAATAATATTTGCAAAATATCGAAGCTTTATCTTTTTAACATTCTTGCACTTTATTATTAATTTTATTATTATTTTGTTTATTGCTTTTTGTTAATAGATTAACATCGATACGAGAAAATGGGATACGGCACGGAAATGGATGGCTGTGGGCGCTTCGTAAAATATTCCTTATTCTTTACGAACCTTATCATCTTCGTAAGTTTTAGTTCCATGCTTTTGTCAAAGATATAATAGATATAATAATATAGGTATAATTATTTATTCAAAACTTTATTATTAATTTGTATTCCAGATTGGCGGGGTTATCGTGACAGGTTTAGGCGTGTGGGCCTTAATCGACAAAGTACCATGGATGAGCGAACTCGTGGGAAATGATTTGTTAACCGGCTCAGTTTACGTTTTACTGGTTGGCGGAATCGTCGTGGCCTTAATTGCTTTCTTCGGATGCGCCGGTGCATCGTGTGAAGTTAAATGTATGCTCTTGACAGTGAGTATCAAGGATTTAGTTGCATATTAAAGCTGACAATTGATATACATATCTCAATCTCCCCAGCATTACATCTCATCGCGTCTAAGCGTCAAATTAAATTTCTGTCGAAGCAAATTTATATTCCCGAAACTTAAATCGTCAAAACTTATCGATTTAGGATATCAATTAATGATGAACATTTTTTTTCAGTATTTCATAATTGTATTTTTGCTATTCGTGACCATGCTTATCGGCGGCGTTCTGGGATACGTTTTCCGTGAGAAATTGCTAAGCACGGTTGACAGAGAGATGAAGAGCTCGCTCCGACTTTACGATCATCGCGTATCTGTCCGGGACGCCTGGGACGTCACGCAATCAACGGTGAGTAATTTCGGAGAACGATATCATTTTATGGACGTCGCGTGAATTCGTCGAATCCAATAATGGTAAAGCTATAATTCAATTCTGAACTTTCGTGAAATTTAGCTCCACTGTTGCGGCGTTAACAGCTGGAGGGATTGGGGAAACGTCGGCCTTAACGTACCGGAGAGCTGCTGTCGAGAAATTCAACCGGGCCAGGTAAAAAAAGTCAATTATCTCTCAACGCGGTCGCATCGCTCGAATCAATGATGAAATAGTTATAGTCGGCTGTGCGACCGCGCGTAAGTAATGACGGTAATTTGCTACGCACGTGTATCTGATAATATATCCACCGCGGCACGTTTACATATACGGCAACGATTACGGCGTTTTTTCCGTTGCTTATAATGATATTCAAGTCCTATCAAAAAGTTGATATCCCGAGGAGAGTTTTGCTCATGCTTACTCGTGCGCATAGCGGAACTTTCCTCGGTAAGATTGGCGCTGATTTTTCGAGTTTCCGCATTAGATTAGCGATTATTCCACAGAGATCGACGCGAATAATTATTCGCGGTTTAAGCAATATCGTCGCGACTCTGACGACTACCTCACGACCCGCCCGATTTCCCCCCGAACGGTCGAAGAGATCGTCAATTTGGCCGCAATTACTTAATCGACCGAGTCCTAACCGCTCCGGGTCTGTCCTCTCACGCTTTCACTCCTCCGATCTACTTTCTCGCGAGCGAAGACGAATCGTGTTTCTCATCACAGACCGATTTGCAGCGGTTCAACTGCAATGCTGGCTCGGACACGGTAAATCCCTCGAATGCTTATGTGGAGGGTTGCATCAATGGAACGCGAATCTACTTGCAGCAGCACGCGGCCGTTATGGGTGGCGCCGGTATTGCAGTCGCATGCCTCATGGTAAGGATGCAGTTTGCATTTTTATGGAACTCCCTTGTTAAATCTAAATGAAGCCTGGGCGCTATAAAGTCGAAGCAGGAGCTCGAGCAGATATTCCCCCTTTACGATCGACTTAATTTTACATTTCACAACCGAGGCGAGATCTAATTTTAAAGACGGCCAAACCTCCTTTTTTTTAAATTAAATATTTTTTTTTTTTTTTAATTCGAGATATATCCGTTAATATAACTATTGAGTATACTTACTATATGTAATAAGTAATTTCTGAGAATTTTTTTCAAATTTTTAAAAAATTGGCAAAAAACAATGGCTTAATCGTCTTTGAAACTAGACTTCTTCTCTCTTTCTTTTTTGTTTGTAAGTCACTAACATTTTTTGCGTAAGTCATGTTTAAGCAGATATCCCCCTACTTATTATTCGTTTATTACATAGCAAATAAGATTGTTTAAATTCTCGATTTGTTTCAGTTTTTTGGAATGATATTCTCCTGCGCGCTCTTCAAAATGATCGAATGACAGCAGGACGGGTCTGTAGTCTGAGGCTGTCCCCGTTCTTGTAAAGAGGGACGGAGAGATGATGAATCTTCGAGATCCTCAGGAGATTTACGCAATTTTCCCAATCGACGAAATTACTCGTCGCTACAAGCGCACCTGATTATACCGTGATAATCAAAAAAACGAATCTCGATCTAATTGTACAGTTTTCTCGCTAATCTGCTACGTCTAATTAGCGTTACACATCATGATTACCATCTTACTCTTTCCATTTTAGATGTAATTTATATATATTTAAGATGTCTTCATTTAGTTGCATATATCATTAGTATGATAATGCATCATGTACCTTATATATGTGCCGTATAAATCCGTTTATTATGCATTTACACAATAATTATTATCGATTTATATGTATATCGAATGAAGCGAAAAAGTCAATTTTTCAATGGTCGATTATTTCTAAATCCCACACGAGCAGTTATATCGTGACCTAATGTATTACATGGTTTACTCATTATCGAAAAATATATTTCAGTTCTGTTATAATGACGAAATATACTATATGCATATTATATATATACAAATATATTAAATATATAATACTATATAATACTAATATACATAAATATAGTTTGCGTATCTTATAACTTTTTTGTTAATATTGAACCTTTCGTCGTTCTTAATCATATTCATTCTGACTCGATCTCTTGTCAGAATCTGAGAAAGATAAACTCCTTCTTGCTAATTGATCATTATCGCCGGCAGATAACTGTAGAGATTTCACACTTATTTACGAGCATAAGATATTATAACCATTCGTTAGTCGCGCTATTCATTTAGGCCACGAACGACAATGTTTATTAAAAGATTAATTAAAAAATTTTCTTCACATGATTTATTTTGCATGACTTTTCAATTTAAAATTACATACAAAACTTTTAGAAAAATTTTAGAAAAAATTAGATATATCAAAAATTAATCTTTCTAATCCTCGAAAAGCTTCGATTGTGTTTCGCGAATGTCCGAAGTTAAACTATACGATATAATTATAACACTATGAAAACATGAATTTTACTAACGCGAACTGAGAATCCGTATTTATGTATTTGCCTATAAAGTCTGCATTTTGTTTATTTACTTGAAAAAAAAAAGTGTTTCTAATTCTACCGCCCTTTTTGATGGCATATTCTTATAATAATAGTAAAGTCGATTTTGCATTGTGAAAATGTGGTCATGGCTTCTACAGAAAAATTTCTAGCAAGAAATATGGATTTAGTCGACGGAAGCGGTATAGATTGAAAGTTAAATTCAGTTTTGTCGATACAAAAACATACGGGTTTGACGAATTTATTCGTGTGCGAGTATATCAACTCTCATCGAGGCTACCCCCTTGCGTTTATTCACTCTCCCCAACACGCGTCAGCCCTACACATGTCCTCGCGACGAGGCGTGACTGGCGGAAGCCATCCCGCGGAAGTCACATCGAATGCGTGCTCGCACGCAATTTTCCATCGCTGTCCCTAGCTATCAGCACACACGTTCTTTGCCGGCATCCTCTCTCGCCGTGTCTCGTTTGCTCAGACCCGTCTGCGATGGATCGAAAAGAAGGCAAACACAGAGCGCTCTCCTCGTTCTCGTTGAATGATAAACGAGTGGATCCTGACTTTCCACGTCGGAATTACGTTATTTTAAACGCGCGCGCGCTTCTTCTCGCGGAGCTTTCACGATATTGACCGGAGGTCTGTATATATTTTGTGCCTTAATTAGTGCATAGCGCTCTGCGTCGCATTTGTACAGCTGGCACAGTACTTTCGGAACTCGGCGAGTCTGAATAGTCGCTCGAAAACGCGGTATATGTACACACGTATTACGAGTTTCCATGTGCCGTGCACACTTGTAACGACTCACCGGTGAATGAGTCCATATGGCGCGAGAGCCATCCTCGTGTAACGTTACAAAGGGACGCCGGACAATGACGAATGAATCGCTATACGCTGCGCGAATAATGCCGCCCGTTCTGCGCTCCGATCACGATGAGCGCACCGTCCTTCCAGGCTGCCTTTTTCCACTCGTTTCTTTGTCCAGATGCTCTTTCACCTGATCACTTTGTGCCGAGTGGATTATACGCTGTCAATATTTAATAAGTTCAATTTTCATTGCCGCGCGAATCTCCTATTTTATCTTAGAAATTCAAGCGAAATGTCTTTCAATCTTCATCATCAAATTTTTGTATTAATATACTATAAAATTATAATGTGAGCGAAACATATTACAGTCGCATAAATTATAGAATACATCTTCATTTTTTTAAAATTAAGTATCTTAATAGTACCCCATGTTAAATTAATGAAATTACGTATGGCAGAAAAATTCGCGGACTTTGCAGGTTTTTCAAGAATATTGTCCGGACGTCAGCAACTTTTATTTCAGCCGAAAGATATTAAAAAGCGGGAAAATTCTATTTCCTTGATTTTCGACGCTTTCCAATATCTCTACGGGCTCTTTCTCTCTCTTCTTTTTCTTTGGTACACTTTACCGCGGAACTTTACTTGGTCGGGGAACTTATTACCGGAAGCAGGGGAGCACATCGGGAAGGGAGAAAATAGCTGAGATGCGCGATATCTACGTATTGATTTCGTCCCGAGCTTTGAATCCGAATGCGCCGGAACTAGGGGAGTCGTCCAGGTGAAACCGAGAACTCCGAGTCACTTCAACCGAGGCACTTGGTCACAAATTAAATTCTACTCCGCCGCCTGAAGAGAGGAGCTACGACGAACGGGTCAATGCAATTAGCCCGAGTATAACCGAACAATTATATGAGTTAACGTATAATTGTAACTACGTTTACCGGCAAGCATCGACAAAGGAGGATCGATATCGCGTGCGCAAAATGCTCCAATGAAAGCCGCGCAAACCCATATTCGACAAAAACTTATTTGTTGCGAAAATTGTCCATCTCTTTTCTCGAAAAATCCGCAAAAGTAGAACATTATTTGATTGTGATATACTTTGAGAAAGAAAAATCTGTATCTGGATCTTTTGAGCCGCTCTCATGCGACGTAAGAAAACGTGGGACGTGTCGTCTGTAGAACGTGACGATGAATCGGCAAATATTTACATTTCGCCGTTGCTTAACGAAAATCGCGCGCCGGTATATCAGCTTGAACCCTCGTGCAAAAATGCATCCTGCACGAAGGATGGAACACAAAGGACGGAGGCTACACGACGAGAGAAAAAAAGTCATAAAAGACAAAGAATGAAATGAAAGCTCGACAACGAGAGTGCCCGACAGTTGTACCGGATGAAAATGGAACTGCGGAAGCTTATATAAAGCAGAAGTAAAAAAAAATGGTAATTTTCAGCAGAGTTATATACCGTCCGTGCCAATATTTTTCAAGCCACATAAGAACAAAATTGCTATCGCTCGAGAGAAAAATTCGCCGAGACAATAAAGCATCTGTAGAAAAATATGTTGAAATGCGACAATGCATTAAGAAGCAGCATCTTGAGTGCTAAGCCGTGCCTTCGCGATATGAAACAACTACCGAGAGAATGCATTACTTTCTCTCGTATACGATACGAGAAGAAATTATTATTCTATTGTAGAATAATGAAAATTGACGCGACGTCGATTACTTCTGTATTCGCGAAACAAAGGGGGAGCGAGTACAAAATTATCGATTTTTCAGATATATGTACCTATCATTACGATAAGAAAAAACAAGAGCTCTGCAGATTGCAAAATTAGACAGAATGTGCATGCTCGAACTAAACTCACTAATAATTTTTCACGCTACACATTTTTTTTTTATAATAACATAATGAAATAAATTTTTTATATTTTTGAATAGCAAACGCAGTGTGCATCTAAGACGAGCATAATTAATTATTTTATAAAACACACAATAATCGCGTATCGCGGGCGCAAGATTAATTTAAAAAGGCAGCCTCATTGTTACTTGATGAAAAAATTTTCAAGACGGTGCAAATTTAACGCCAGTTTCCCCGTGACAATTTCCAGTCCGGATCCTATCGCGTCCCATGGGTGTTTCTCGGCCAACACCATCATGCGCATAGTGCCCTAAGACCTAGTCTGCGCCATCGCCTGCTGGAGAACGCGGAGTGCGCAGCCGGCGCACAGACGATTCTGTCAAAACCCCCCCTCCACCAATTCTCCGAGATCTCTACCGGGTACCATTGCCGCCGCCGCCACCACCTCGACCTAACAACCACCACCACTGGCACCACCTCCAGCTCTCTCTCCTCCAGCATCGTCGACCGACCACCACCATCGGCCCACCACCATGGAAACCGACCAGTGCGCATTCTGACTTCAGTCCGGCGGAAGGTCCCAACCTGCCTAGATCGCTACACAGGCAGGTGTCGAATCTATTTGTACCGGTCGTTGTTGCCAGCCGCGTTCCGGTCGCATCCTCCCGTTTCGTCGTGGATTCTCTGAAGTCGCGGTAAGGTCGCGGTGCCGTATCAAGGACACAGAGTGACGGAGCGGAGCCCGAAGCGCCGCGAGCGAGAGTGTCGTCGAGGGGGTTGCGTTGGCAGGACCGAGCCGGGATTTATGGAACCACCCCATGGATAGTAACATGTCAACTGCCGCCTTCATGCACCGGTATGGGAAAAAAAAGGCATTAGATCGATACGCACGAGTCGCATACACACCCACACACGCACCTATAGACACCGTGAAACGCCCGCGCTTCTCCCCGTTCGTGTCGTCGTCCGATTGGGGTTTCTCGTGGTCTCTCATTCGAAAAGCCGCCTTCGTGACCGATCGATGAGTTCGTTGCTATGTCGCGTGGAGCGGCCTTCGTTTCGTACAATCGTTAAAATATCGGAGCATGCGGATATGTTGAAAAAATCGCGCATGAATAAATCGACAGAGATAAAATCAACATTATCTCGATGTTATAAATATTGTGTACGATCGAGACCATGTTTATTCGATTAAATTCTAAAATATTTTATAATCGATATAATCTTGTGTGTGCATGTAGCATGTATCTGATTGTGAGAGAAATTTTACGTTTAACACGCCCGTGCGGAAGCACAGCTTACTTGGACTTCTTATCACAAACATGAGAAACTTACTGCTTTGTTCGAAATAATCGATAGGCCTCCGAGTAGATTATGAAAAGAGTTATGCGCTTATGAAAGAACTCACATAACAATGAGATTTGTTGCCTCATTAGAATTGCGCGAAGGGAACGATCGGCATTCAAAACCATCCGGATCCGTGATTGTTCTATCCTCGATTGATGTCATAGAGTAAAAAAAAAAAAATAAATAAATAAATAAAAAATAAAAATAAAAATAGGATATAAAGTCTCTTCTCTTTCCGGTATTTTTTTATATAAAATTTCAATTTTATATGTCATATTTGTCACATTTGATAAACATGTGTATTTATAAAATGTCCGCAAAATTTGATACGCGATAAATCGTAACAGAACAAATTGCACGCGTATACGCTATGAAAATGTTTACAGCGAACTTTATACGTGTCAGACGTGTGTAATGTGCTTCGATAGAGGCACGACACAGTTCTCTATTCGATGCGTGGAAGCGTGGAAGATTCTCGAGAATCCAGTCGCGGTAATCGTATGCAGTTGCACGGCAGCAACTGGCGGAGGCTACTTAGACGGCATTCCATTAACCTGCATTTTCACAGAGGCAGGCGCGTCACCTGTTCGGTTTCCCCGGGAACACACGACACGATGTCAAATCGGACCAGCCCGGTTTCCTTGAACCTGCGGATACCGCAGCCATTGACCGCGCGCGGCCGTCTCTCGCCTCGTCTCCGTGACGAAAGGCCCTAAGTGCGCGGCTCTCTCTCTCTTTCCTCATCTTCCTCCTTCTCTTCCTCCATTCCTCACCTTCGTGCGATCTCTTTCTCATCTCGTCAGATAGCATGCGGACAGATCCGCTTCTTTGACGGTCTTGTGCTAAAACGCTAATTACACCTCTCGAAACAATATAGGCCTGAACTTTTTTCTGAACTTTTTTTTTGTGCTTTATAACCTTGATAAAAATGTACAGACGTTCGATAATGACGATTAGTGATTACAGTAATTATTAAAATTTACACAATTCTAATTATTAATTATAAAATTACTCATCTCCTCCACGGTCTGTTCTGCTTTACGGCTGCGATTCTAAGAACGTATCTCGCGCAGGAAAATGCGACGGAACGCGAGCTCGTACATACATACGTGCACGACGAGTTACGCGAAACGTAAAACGAGCATCGGGAGAGAGAGAGAGAGAGAGAGAGAGAGAGAGAGAGGGAGAGAGAGGGAAGGTATAGATCCCCGCGGGGGATATATTTTATCAACGCTGGCGGTGCATAAATCCCTTTTCCCTTACCGGACCCAGTGCTCACTCGCTCCGCATTAATTCCGGCCGCGTAATCCTCCTTCCAGCCCTCTCCGCGCGTCGAAGTGCATCATCCCCTCGTATTCAAATCTCGAGGCAGGCGACCGAACGGCCTGTACGAACTCGCACAAAAGCAATCGATACATCTCTCGGCTAGGCACGTATATCCTGCGGCTATCGGATGACACGGTGTCGATGAACGAGAAAAGGATTCTATATGTCGAGTACAATTGCCACACACGCAATAAACGGTTGCGATTGCGATCGCGATTCGCGAATCCTCGGCAGACGGACGATCGCGCGATGAAAAAAAAAAGATGGGACACGTTCGAGCGAAATTGCGAAAGCGATTTGCAACCATGTAAATTACAATGTCCCTTCGGAGAATCGCCGCTCGTATAGCACACGTATATGTGATATCCAATGGATATTCTTAAACATCCATGAAGCATCCAAATGTCTTGGAATATTCAAATTTGTAACAGAGATACGAAGAAAGGTTTTTTAATATTTATACGTTTAAAACATTTATATACAAGAACAAAAAAAAGCATTATTATCCGTCTATGACGAAAAAATTCAGGCAGAGAATAAAAATGAAGCGATGGGTGAAAAAAATATTGCATGAATAAAAATTCTGCTTTTTCAGAGGAAAATGTAGAATAAAGATTTTGTCTTACTTTTTTTTTGGCGAAGTAATTACAATTCTATTAGTTATAACTACGTGAACACAGTCACAAGCACAGTTAAATTAAAAACTTTATTAGCAAACTCCGAAACGAGCTTTCTTTTCGCTTATATGCCTTTTTTTTCGTGCCAGCATCGTCTTCGTCTCAATTATGCAACGTTCGCTCTGCTACAGCGAGTACCGCAGTCCGCAATGTTAAACTGGAGCAGCGCTCCTGCGCGGAAAAGCACGCAGAAAAAGAGGATTTTCTCTCCGATCCGACAACCGGTCGTACTCTCTAGCTCGGCTAGAGAGAGATAAGCGTGTGTGACACTTCGCCATGCGAGAAAGAATAAGGTCGTCAGACAGTCGTTTGTGCTCGCGTTAGGTTCGCGCGCTAAAAGCGCATTCACGTTCGCGATAGGTGGCCTGATGTGTATGTACGCGCGACATCGCATCGCCGATCGTTTAATGCATTTACACGTATTCCGTGACGGAACGAGCAGTCCGGTAACAGAGAACTCGAGTGCAGAGTGAAACTCGCCCGCAAGGTTTCCTATAGAGTTACACACGGCCGTATCTACGAGAAAACGAGGAGAGCTCTCCTCCCTCTCGCGTATTTACTAGCGCCAAAACTCGTTTCACTCGGTCGTCGAACGATATCGATTACTGGCGTCGACGACTCCGGGCGTTTACCCGGAAGAATCGACGGCCGGAAGTTCGTCGGCGAACTTCGCCCCTGAATCCGACAATCATCCGGTATCACCGCGGCGGTATCCTCGTTGCTTTCTTTCCCCGTAATGATTTCCGGTAACCGTATCGAGAACTTACGTGATCGACATTTCATATTTTATTTAAGGAACAATGTATTTATATCGGCGAAAATTTTATTGGGAACAAGTAGTTTTTTGAGTCTGGTTGTGTATGTAAAAATTGAATATGCTTGAGCCGAGATTTATGTCTCGAAAAAAATGAGAAAGTGTGCTCCTCTTCTGCGTAGACTTCATTTAACTAACACACGCTCGTGATCGTCATCGGGCAAATTCTGAAAGAATTAATACGGATTAATACCAGGACGATAACCCGCGGCAGGATCACGCTAGGCGTGTTTCACTGTTTGCATCCTTGTTGCTCTTAGAACATACTCGTTGCATTCGCCGCGTTGTAGAACGCGGAAGATCGATGGTACGAAAGGGATCCATAAACACTGAAGAAAGAGAAAGATAGAGAGAGCACACGATCTCCTGGCATGCATGAGAGACGCATCTCAAAGTCTCTCCGGCGATCGTTTCGAAACATGCGACTTGCAGCTAAAAAAAATTTCCTGTCGAACAACGCGACTCGTTTGACGTAAAACTTCCCGTATATGCGCGATACATACAACCGGCGTTTATCTGATCGTCAAATGAGGCTATTTACATTTGTCGTAATCGGCTACTTTTTAACGAACATCCGGAAGATCGATGGCGAAATTATATATACCGCGGGATACTTATTAATTCCGAGATGATTCACGGAAAGCAGCGATTGGACTTCCTCTCCGCGAGCATTCCGATACTTCGAGAAATGGAATTTTGCGAGAGTTGAAAAGCCTCGACGGAGAACCTGCATATTAATTTTCAAAATATCTAGCCGTTTTTCTCGTCTATTATTTCTTGCCATTTAGCGTATCTAAAAATGTGTAACATATAAATGTGTAACTTATAAATTTTCGATAATTCGAAACATCTTCAACGCTTCGTATTTTCGTCACGCTCGACTCGATCGATGCAATCTCTCGACCGAGTAAAGTAGGTCTCTAGCCGCACATACGATGCACACTCTGTGCATCTAGCTGTATAGATTCAGCTGCAACACTCAAGCTAGAGCTAAAGCTAAAGCCGAGTCTACTTCTAGTGTTATCAGACGCAGAGGTTCGCTCGACGCGAACCCGGAAGATCGAACGATCGCGGAGAGGAAGTCATTCGCGTTTCAAGAGAGGTAAAACGCTCAATCACTTTGGGGCCTCGATTTTGCAACGGCGATCCAGCATCGCAATTTTTTCTCGACCGACTTCGATACGCTTTTCGAGGAATTATTAATGTCGATCCCCGAGGCTGAAACATTTCCTGTCCATGAAATGAAGAAAGGGACCTCTCTCGTCTTCGTTCGGAAGTGGCCCCTTTCCAAGACAATTCTCTTTTTGTGTTTATCTTAATATATACAAATTTCGTTTCTTTAATTATACTTTTGCCGTAATTACGTAGACTGCCGCGACGGTAAAGTAAAAGCACGAATAATTTTACGGTAAAATTTTATCGCAAAATATCGCGCTGGTTTTCATTTAACGATCGTTAATGTAATCGAAACGTTTTTTATATTCTTTCTGACATGGCACAGAATGCTTATTAACGTTTCGGAACAATCGTTTTTTTCGCTGAAATATTTAGCGAATCGCTTTACATGTAACGTGAATGAGTAATGATACATTATACTTTTACTTCCCTTCTTTAAGTATATGTAATATATGTATATATGTATAAATATTTTCGCTTTTACTTTTAAATATTACTTTACTATATATGCCAACGAAAAAGAAAGTTGACGTTCTTCATTGAAATTCTATCACGGAAAGTTATTCAAGATGTTAATTTTTTATCGTCATGTTCATCGAAGAAAATCGGTTTTCTTGCGTAAAATATTATAAATAAATATTAGTGTAAATAAAAAATATTATAATTATCAAGTTAGAAATATGTGATAGGAGAGGGTCTCTCTCGTACAAATTCCCTTCTAAAACGTAAAAATTATTCGGTTATTGCATAAAAACTACTCGGTACAATACCTGCAAAATTGGAAATGTAAATCAATGAGACACGCATTTGTAATCGAGTATTTAGATGTAAATTCTTGTCTTTGCGCGCTTTTTGCGCGTTTCCCACGAATATTAGAGCGCAAGAAATATTATTTCGCGTTATTTTGCGTATTTAAAACATTTTTCATATTATTGTTTTACTTCTAACTTTTTATTATCGCTTTCATTATTTAAATGTACTGTCTTTCCTACCAATTTAAATTGAAAATCGGCTCGCGAAGTTCGACGTGCCGATCGTTCGTTGACGGCGGATTAGCATTCATCTATTCGAGTACCCGGGTGTTTCGTTCGAGGCGAAAGGATGACAAAGGGAGAAGCTGGATTATGCACCAAGCGCGGTCATTACGACGAAGAGCGTGTATACGATCGCGGTAATAACAGCACATTAGCGGCGAACTTATGCATTAGGCAGAATGATAATGAGAGAGGCGCATGCAGAAGCGATGCAAAAAAGTCCCTTTTCGTAATCGGCCGTCACGAGATTCCGTCAGCCCTAAATCGCACCCTCACGATATCGAAAACGACCGAATTAATCGAACGCAGCTGATAATCTTAACGCTCCGTTGCTCTCAGAGAGTCGCGTCTTTAAATTAGAGTTGCATATATTATATTTGCACATCAGCCGTGTTATACTTTGAATAAATTCGGATTTTTTTTTTTTTGGAGAGCAATACTCTCATATTTAATTAGATAATCTATTCAAGTACTGAATGCTTCTAATTATAGTACAGCTTCGAAAATTGACGCAACGATGTCTTCATTCGCGAATATAAAGTACAGCTATAGTCGTGCGATTATCGTTTATTGAGCGGCGAATTAGAGGGAACGATAACGAGACGGAGAGAGACGAGACGAACAGCAACTTTCGTAATCCGTGCGACGAATTTAGGGCGAACGGCGATGAACGGAGAAAACCGCCGTTCTACTTACAATCCTTCGAGAAGATGAAGAAGAGTACTCGTATGATAATTCCGATACCAAGTGTATTGCGTGCGATTGACATCATCGCGAGTGACAAAGAAGCGAGAACGCGGTCTTATAAAATCTCAATATCATTTAATTTTATGAAATTTACCTTTCTCGAGAAGGCCTGTGCGAGCATCGACTAGTAAAAGTCGGACTTACTAATCACCATTATAAATTATGCTATTTTATCCGGGTTATTAGAATTAACGTCCGCGATATATTATATTGATAATATTAATTACGCATCGCTGGACGTCGCGCCCTAATTGCTCACTTAATTTCATAATTATTCGAAAGATATACGCTAAGGTTCCAAAAAAAGATCTCTGTTTACGGCCATCGTTGACCGAGCAAAACGCAGTTGTGTTGCTGCTGTGCGCACCATGAGAAATGTAGCGCATAATCGTTAACATACCGTGGCGACTGCGCCATGCAATTTGATGCATCATCGTTGTGGGCGATCTCGGAATATATCTACATTGTGAGATCTACATCGCGTCGCGCGCGGCTTCAAGTACCTTTCCCATATCTGTCCCAAATTATGACGATCTCAACCGAGACGCAAAACGAAACTTTGGCGAACGTGTAATCCTCTTTAAATAATTACAATCAATTGTCACGTTTTCGATGCAGCCATCACGTAGCAGCCATCGTCAATATGCTTATGTACTGAGAGATTTATCTCGTAACGAACCAGGTGTATCTATATTGTACCTGCAGTGTCCATTTTGTATCGACATTACCGATGATAGCATCAATCATTGACACAGCGATCTATCACCAGTCGCGTCAATATCCTCGTGTCCAGGAAATAGACAGGTCGGAAGGGAAAAATATTCGCCGTGCCTGATAATCGGTGACTTGCGATTTTCGTCATCGCTCGTCGTGAGACTATAATACTTATCGGGGAAAGCGGCGAAAAAAAAATCGTCGTCCGCTGGAATTACGCCGGCAAGAGCAAGCGAGCGAACGAGCGAAGGCAACGCGAGATTAGCACCATGCAATTTAATGCAGCAACGTCGTGGCCGACCTTGGTTGCGCGTACCTACAGGGTGATCCGAAATTTTGCCGTCAAACTTTGCGAATTCTTTTAGCTTCCTAAGTCAATTTATTTCTAACGAAAATATCGAGACATCTATGGCTTTTCGAGCCGAAAAAGATGGATTCTTAATGAATTAAGCTTCAGCGAAAATAAGTAAACATGTTTCTAAATAAGAAATCTCTTGTTCCCTATTCAATAATTCAAATTGCCTTTACTGTAATGGAATTTTAATTTGAAGCTTTGTTATTGAGATATTTAATTAAGAAGATATGAAAGAAGGTAATTTTTTAAATAAAAATTTCGTGAAGGCAAAAGGACTTGTATTTGACAAGTCTGACGATTTATTGTAGCGTCACCCTATATGTACGTGCCTACGTATCTACGTATCGGTGCCGCTAAACAAACGAACGGACGAACGAAGGCCTGCACTTCGTAAGTCATTATTAACTCGAGTATAATTATGCGGCAAAGCGGAGGAGCGAGCTTCCAACGGATGAAGCGAGCAGGGAAAAGCGAAGAAATTCGCGATCCACCATCCGGAGAGTGCGATGGTATTTAAATTGGCTTCGCGCGCATCTGTGCACCGCTGTTCGTCCTTTGAGAGACTTGCCGTGCCATTATCTCAGCTACTCTAAACGGGCTGCTACTTAAGATCCTTATATCGCAGCATAGTATCGACAAATCCGTATCAAAAAATATATAGATATTATATTTTATAGCGATTATCACAATTAAGAAAAAAAATTATTTTATATTCTTTATATGTATATTATATTTATCTATACATATTTATTCTAGTATCAAATAAATAACACTGTGAGAATTGAAGTCGAGAGTTTGCGGGATTAATTATATACAGACGTTAGGAAAGTTCAATTATACATATTAAAGGTTTCGTTTATAAAAGATACGTGTCAAAGATAATATGAAGATCGTTTAACTTGTACACTTCAAGAGTATACCGCGCTAATAATGCTCGAAAAAGATTTCTACAAAATGATAAAGTGAAAGGGAGATCTAAACTGTTAAATAATGAAAAAATGTTAAGAACTATCGTTTTACGCGATTTGAAGCCACAATTACGAGCGGATGGACGATTTTCCGTTTTGTTTTACGCACGCCGCGCGGCGATAATGTCTGTCGTAATTCCATCTATGAAGCGATTTCATGACAACGCTCGTTTCATACTTGAGAGTAATGAAAGTGGCAGTGAAAGTCGCGGCTCTCCGCTGCGAATTGCGCGAGGCGACCTAATGCAAAATTTCTCTTGTGTTTGTGCTATTAAGGTATCTATCTCTAGACGGGACGCGCCTCGCATGAGTTTATTCCCCTCTCCTGACGAAAACTGTTTCCACACTATAACGTCAATATGCACGATTCAGTGGCCGAGAACGGAATTCCGCGAGACAGATTTAATTCGCTCGTTATTGTAAGCGAACCGTCTTTTGAGGAACAACTTCCCGATTTCCACAGTCATAAATATTTCTGATTTTAGAAATTTACTATTCCCGTTCTCTCTGTGGGAGTAAGCGCGATACATTTTTATATAGTGAGAAAGTTATTGCGCAAACGTCGTCGGCGAATTTCTCGATATGCAACAATAGTCGCACGCAACTGGATATTTTCTAAATGATTTACGGCCCGGGAAAGTATGCGACTGCTCACCCAACACAATCGCGTACGTTAAATTCAATTGAATTTTACGGCGCGCTGGTTACGTGCCGCTGTGTCGTTTAACTTCGTTGTGATTTCTGCAATGCCGTAAAGCCCGCGGTAAATAAAATAAAATAACGCGACGCGTTAAAACCTAATATACTGGTCGAACGGTGTGTTTCGGAACAAGACTATTTCACCCGTTAGTGCTTGAACGCGCGGTTGTGTGTCGGTTTCCACACGTCGCCGGACACAATTCTGGGATTCTCGTTACGGCTCGTTTCGCCCGCGCTTCTTTCAACCTCTCGAAATTTTTCCGCCGCTTGACTTGTGTAACGGACTATTGTCCGCCTCATCGTTCCCGCTTTTAACCGAGCACGGAGAGAGAATCTCGCGAGAGATGGTAGCGCGCGATGAATTTGTCGAGCAAGATCAATTTGATAATTCAGAATTTTTCCCCAAAAGAATGGCTTGATTTAATTCGCGCGACACGGCGAGGGAACGGAAATATTACTTGAAACAAACCTTGTACACGTGTCAATGTCAATCTAGGAAAAACGATAGCGAGTGTTCAACACAATTGGCAAGCGCGAAACTATGCGTGAAAAATATCTTTATTTATATAATTAAATTTCCGATCTTTCATATTTTAAGTTCTAATGTACTGTGATATTTCTTTTTTCATTCCTTAATCCGATTATTCAATTCTGCTACTTCTGAGATTGGATAACGATCGGAACTTCCGGGTCGAATCGTTTATGCGGCTCGCGCAACTGCGTCTAAATAGCGCTCGCGTGTCTAGAAATGCCGCGATAGTCGCGGCATTCGGAACTTCAGGTGCGTGAGAAAACTCACGCCGAGCGGAGCGAGAGATCCCGCACTGAGGGAAAAAGAAGAGGAATATTGCATAATTAGGGATTACGATGCCGGTTACATCGCGTCTAACCCAGCCTCATAGAGTATAGAGAAACACATTCTCATCCCTCCTTCCTTCCCAGCCTCCTCCGATACTTTTGCACTCGACGTTACAGGATGTCTCAAACTCGAAAATAACATCATCAAATTTGGAGTCTTGAGTCTTTTTCTTATAAAAAAAGAATTACTTAGTTTTTGGCACTAAACTGCTATTAAAAAATAGATTACCCGTGATGAGTAACACATTCGTAATCTGATTTGACCGTCCAGAGTTGCTTTCTTTTTTTTTTTTTTTAATCACTTCGAATCATTGATGCTTCCAAATTTTCGTATAATAAGAACAATCAAATTTACGCAGAAGAATCCTGTCCATTAAGATTAAAATCGCGGGTTATGGAACATCCTGTAAAAGCAAGTGCAACACGCAAACGAGCACCATCACTGGCCAATATAGGCGCGTATTTCTACGATTATTTATCCGCTCGTTGAACAAATACCACAGCGCGCGAGAGTATGCTATGGGAAAGGTCATTGAAAAATCGCAACTCGCGCGCAGCGCAACAACATTAGCGGAATAGAAACGTCGTTATCTCGCGGGACGATGCAACACACGGGTCGAAGCCTCGATAGCACTGTCGATCGAGCCGGTTCGGCGACCAAGTTGAATGGAATTCGCAGCGGAGAGCCAATTATTGCTAATTTACAATCGCGAGAAGTTACCTGCCAGCAAAAACTCGGTTAGCCCTTAACCCTTAACCTCCCTGCCGGACCTTCCTCTAGTCGGCCGCAATCCTATATATTAACTTTTGGCTTGTGGACAAAGTCCAGGGAAACTTTCGCCTCTGTTGATCTAGACTAAAAATCGTAATAAAAAGAATGTGTCGATAATTTTATCGTTGTTGGCGATTCAAATGAGATACGTGGATTTCGCAAATTAAATGCCGATTCAAAAATATCGCGGAATCTTCAATTCTTCGTCTAAATCCAAATTATTTCTAACACAGATTCAATCTGAAGTTTATCAATATCGAAAAAACAATTGAAGCAATAATGTCTCTTTGAAAAATTTTTGCTGGAAAAGATCGATTCCGAGCTTTATTTTAAATATCAGAGAAGTCACGGGTCTCAATTTATCTCGAAATATACTCCGTCACGTACGTGTGTTCACGTAATATACTCACGCGAATAAAACATTAAAGTCGGCGCGCTTATATGTGCTCGAATCGTGCGAAAAGTCTAATAATCGTCAAAGTAAGAAACGGTGTCGGCGATGCGAGAGTTGTATGATCCGTTGGATTTACTGAAGCGAAGTGCAATGTTTTCGAAGTAATCAGCGCACTGCTGAAAGGTCAACTCGCACCTTTCGAATACTCGTTTATGATCGACTTGCAAACAACCGCGTGTGTTCTCTTTTACTCGTGAAAGCAGGTGCGGGTCGCGTGTCGCGCGTGTCTTTATAAGTGCTACTGCTTCCGCGCGATACGATTAAAGTGTCACGCTCAATCTATTTCTATGACACGCGATTGTATATGTGTAAATTTGACAAGACGTATTCCAAGTTCATTTATTGAAAAAGTGGATGCAGAGAAAACGGTAAGATACTGCAATAATCGATCCAATAATCGGAAACTCTTATAAGATGACTTGATGTTATCGATAATGTCGAAGGTATTTTTGCTTTAACAAAAAATTATGAATGTCGCAATTTCAATTTCGATGAAATAAATTGGCAAATTATTTCTCCATCAAAATCTTTTCGGATATGTAACTTTAAAAAATTTCATACACAAAAGTATTAATTTTTAATTAAAAATACAATTAAAATGTGAGAGACGAATATGTGTATCTCAGAGGCCTTGGAAGAGCCAAGGAATGGAGCCATTGATCTTGAAAATAGATCGAGAATCTGATGCTGAATCGAATTCTTGCAAGCGATTGTACAACATATAATGTGCGCTCGACTGTAGAGTAAATAGATATTGGCACACGCATAAGGTACAAAGCGTTATGTAACGTCGCGAGTTCATAAACCCACGCTTACGTATCACTCAAAGGCTTATATACGTACGTTCTACCTGCTGCTCGAGGGACACGGATTAATGAATTGACGCCTGAAAACTTTCCTTTCCTTATACGCGCGGTGGAAATCGAGGCGGTAATGTTCGAATTAAGGTACATATGTCGGCTATTACGCGAAGGAGAATTCAGATTTCCGTTAATTGTGCAACGTTGATTAACCCTTTTGGGATCTTGGTTTCTTCTCACAATCAGTCACAATCTGATTTAAGGGTCTTGTGGCTTTAATTGGACTTGGGCAGGCGCGCTTATGCAATATAAAATCAGCTTTTTTTAAAGAAAATACAATTACAAGCAAGATTTTGATGTTGTGTGCAAAAAAATAATTGTTATATTATAATTAATCTTAAATACTCAATTATAATTTATCTTAATGTTTTCTTTTAATAATATGCTGAATAATATTGCTTACGGTTTATTACAATATTTTGCCCCGCGGGAAATAATTAACCGATTAGCTAACAAGCGTAATGCAACGAGTTGCAGATTAGCGTTACTTTATCTTTTCGCAGCAGGTATGCTGCCTTCGGCGACAGAGTCGTGCGAAGTGCAATTTAGCGTTTAGTCAAGCGTGTCTTTTTCCCCTAGCAAATTTTCGACTTTCACCTGCAAAAACATCTTCGCGAGTGAAAACCTCCGATAGGAGTGCGATAACCGCGCGATAGATTCGCGGAACAATATTATGCCCGACCAATGCGGTTAAAATGACGTTAGAAAGCTTTCTGACCGGACGATGCACCTGTTTGCCTTCGATTGCAAACATAAGTTATTAATATTGATAATTGACATAAATTATTAATATAGATCAATATATAAAAAAAAATTATTTTATATTTTAAAAAAATATAAAAAATATATTATTAATTTTTCATATATTATGAAGCATCTGCTTTACTTTATTCTTGCAGATATTAACTATGAGTTTTATTCAACAAGTTTTATTAACATCGAAATAATGAGACAAAAAAAATTATGTGAAATTGGTATAAGACAAAAGTCGAACAATCGCACTTAGCCTTGAATACTCGACATAATACAGTTTTGCAATTCAAAAGCCGGGCGTCATTATCATCTCGCGAGAGTTTTGCAATCTGATTTTAGTTTTCGCGGTTCGCAATTTAGCGGAATGCTCGCCTACAATGTGCTCGCAACGAATCGTGCCGAAGGCAGCTGCAGGCTGCAAAAGGACGGCAATTAACGTGAGAGAAACGGGAGCAATCGCGCTTATGCTCACACGTGGAAAAAATTAGAGATAAACCATTATACGCGTAATCATGCCATTGTATTCGTGAACGTGTTCTGCGCTCACCCGGCACAGTTTTACTTTCGAGTCAATTTCAGACGGTAATTAGACAGATTCTGAACGCGCGCTTCTAAGAATCCAAATGGGCGCTTCTGGAATCGAAAAAAAATCACACGATTAATCAACGAGCGGTTCAATTATGTTGAAGAAGATGGTTCTCTCGATGGTTCTCGGTCATGTATTACGAATCCGTTTTGCAGGTGAACATTGAATACAAAAAAGTATGCTGGATAACTACGAAATCGCCAACGGCTGAAAGGAGCGTTGCGGTTGTTCACGAGATAACATATGTTCTCATTTTTTTTTTTTAATACCAAACCGCACAATTAAGCCGCAAAATTGCATGTCAATTTAAGCGACATGTGTCCGTCGCCTTGGCGACATATATACCATATGTTGAACGAAACGACGTAGTAGAGAGATGCATTGCACGAAGGCGATATTATATTAATCTCGATATTAATCCTTTACTACGCGGCGATAAATGGTGCAATACTTGTCGCAATATATCGTCGTGACAAATAATTCGTAATAATTCTCGGAAAAATGATACGATGCGTGTATAAGAAATTTATTTTTAAATATATTCAACAGAGTGTATATCAGAAATACCTTTATTCAAAAATCCAATATAAAAAAGTTCAAGATTATCTTTATTAATTGTATAATTATTAGCCTAATATGGAGAAACTATTTTTAATTGCAAAAATAATTATATATAAATTTCTAAAAAGGAAGCTAATTAAATTTCGAGTAAGGAAGCGAAAAAGACAAAAGAATTAATTGTCTTTCTGTCGCAAAGTCAACAGTCTTGTATTGGATAATTGATGGTCTGTCAAATGATAGTTGTTTTGCGCTCGGTAGCCGGCAGCTACATAAATGTCGAAGAGATATCATTGCCGCTGATGGGTGTCGCTGACCTGCTGACACACATTGATCTCTTCGAAATACACACGCGCTTTTTACGTACCCATATGTCTACTGCCAGAATACAAATGAGAATACGAATACCGCCGGATAAACTTGCTCGGTTCATTTTCGGTTTAAATCGTCTCTTCGTATCATTTATTCGTACCATGAGATATTATATTTATTGAAATCTAACCTGGTTTCGGCACATAGATATAAACAGCACTATTCTTAGAACGACAGTAAAAATACCTCGTAGAAATTTACCGAAGCTTATTATCCAGCGAAGCTTACCCTTTGACTTATTTTCAAGAGTTACGATGGGATTCCCTCTCACTCGCTATAGTTCGAAACTATCATTATGAGCATCCGCGATTTATGGCGCTCGCGGCCCGATAAAAATCTGGCAATTATGGGAGTATAGAACGCATGTGTAACGTCGTTCAGATATAACGATCGAGATAATCAGAAGATTTTAATTATCCGCGATACAGCTCGCGGTATAAATTGATCCGCAGATAAGATCTACCGCGCGATTCCCCGCCGCTTTCCATCGTGTGAAAGTGAATCCCTCGTTTCGTAAGTCAAAAAGATACAAAGTCAATAACACGCGTTGTGATCGCGCATATATATATTCCTAATACGCGCGATATTATTCTCGATCGGAAAAATATATGTATGTAAAATGCGGAGACAGATTACGATGCGAGTTGCCTTGAATCGCGTAATAAAATAAGCCTAAGATAACTGTGCAAGTTAAACAAAAAATCGAACGTCACGCATTGCCGGTATAAATATTATTATTGTCTTTTTTCTTCAAGACATATAATCTCATATTGTGCGATATACATCTCATACATGATTTTCACAAAATTATTACCCAAAATTAAAGTAAAAATTGATGTGATTCACCGATATAGTACGCAGCAGCAGAGTTGTGTTGAGTTAATAAAATATAGAGTAAAATACATAAATACGTCGCGAAATTATATAGCGGAATTAAAAATAAATATTTCGAAAAATAATTATTATTTACATTGAATTTCTTATTCGGCTTATTAAACAGATATTTAATTAGAAACTTACATTATTTTTATCAAAATTTTTTTCTAAATATAAACTTTTTTATAAAATTTGATAAGTAAAAATTTAATTCTTTTATAAATAATCTAAATAATAATTCTTCTTATAAATATGTAAAAATATTTTATAAATCTATAAATATTAAACACATAAATAATTTTAAACACTTTATTTAAAAATAAAACAAGAAAATATTATATATAATACTCTATATTGCAAAATAATGCACAAAAAATGTGCCATGCTAATATGGAATAAATAACTAAGCTTAAATAAAGAATAATAAATAAATAATAGATTATTCACCATGTAGTTGTTCCGCTGTTGCTCGATGCTATCCCGGACTCTGGGTCTCCTCCATCTCCTCTCTTTTTTCATCGTTTCTCCTTGTTTTCCCTTATGGCACTCACACGCGAAATTCACTCGCGAAAACGCCGGTTTACTACAATCGCGCGCGTACTAATCACGAGAATATTACGATCGCGCGGCACTTTGTACGGCACTCCCGACGTTAATCACATATGACGTGCACTTGATTGCAACGGAAGAATAACGCGGGAAAAGTGAATATACGCGCACGTACAAGCGACACAAAACGTACACCCGGGCTGTGTCGTAAATTAGAGCACCCTGATAAATCTCGAGCGACGAAATCTAAAATCGCGCGTCTCGAAAATCATTAGCCTCACAACGATATTACATCCGTTGATAGCATATAGTACACGTTCGCATTTTAAGGCGATTACTATCTCATAATATAAACGAGTATACAAATACGAGTTAAAATTTAAGATAAATATCCGCAGAATGCAAATCTCCGAAAAAGAGGTTATAAAATAAGGTTATACTGCTTTGCTGATTGAAATCTATCGCTCGCGCGAGAGATTTCAATCGAATCAATCTCACGAAATACTTAAATGACAGTTACAAATATTGAGTTAATGCTACGCAATTGACAAAAATTAATATACGAGTGTTTCTTACTAACAATAAGTAAACACGTTGCGACGCCACTCGACTCAACCGTCCCGTGCTCCGTGCTCGTGATGCTCACTATTAATGACCAAAGATGGCGCATATCGGCAACTTCACTCTGATATGATGTTGTTGATAAAATCGAACTAATGAAAATTAATCAAACTAATCGAAATTAAAACCGTCCAAAGACATAAGCTCGAAATTCAATATTAAACGCAGAATATACTTCGTAGGAACTCGTACATTATTTCGCGCTCTCAATCCGAAAATGATGAAGACATTTAAGCATCACAGCGATAACCTAAATATCGCAATGAAACATGATTCATAATTTATAATTCTATCTTCCACAACAGTTCATAGAGAATTGTCGCGTTTCGAGGGATAATAACGGGACGATATACGGAGCGTCACGCGCTGCTGCCTGCCGGCTCGACTCTCGCCGCGCGAATGACAACAAAGTGACCGCGTGTAAACAGCGCGCCGTATGTAAGTCACAGAGGACGTCACTGCGCGGTGCCAGTTCGTCGCCACCAAAAAATATATAAATATTCGCAGAATATTCTTCTTTTTTGTATTTTAAATTACTTTTGACGAACAGACTGCTATAGTATTATATATTTTGCACTTCGTTTTATGGGCTCGTTAGTGTCTAATATAATAATTAATTCTGCTCGATATCGCGCGCGAGTACGTATCTTATAACTATATATAAAATATATTATATTTTGATATATACATATATATACAAGACTTTCAAACAGAAAAACTTTCCGAGAGAGAGATAAAGTAATGTAACAATTATTTGGAAAGATATATATAATAATAAGAAATTAAGACTTACATATTTCAATACGTTTTGATATGTGAAAACGAAGATGAATGTATTTCTTGAAATAATATATTTATAACTGCTGTTCTCTAACAATAATAAATTATTCAAATTTTTATTTAAAGGAGAATTAAATAACTTTTATGTAACTATTAAAATTCATTTTGTTAAATAATTAATTTGTCAATATCAACTGACTACTACCTATATTATATCTAATATCTACACATAAAAAAGAAATTAAAAAATAAAATTAGCTGGCGAAAATCAATATTGCTTCTGTTGTGAAAATTAATAATATATAATAGATATGAGTTATAGAAGTTTGAGCATGCGAATTTTACACGATATTATTGGCCAACTTTAATCACTAATTGAAAATTATTGATATTGTTGTTTAGTGATATTTTTGTATTAGAGAATTTTCGATATAATAATTTTGCACATAAATTTTTACTTTAATTAATATTCGTAATACGCTATTATAAGATATTGTACAGTGATTACTCTATATATTGATGACATCCGTAAAAATAATCGCGACACACTTCGCGTCGAGAAAATAAAATCAAACACTTAATTACAAGGCAAATTGTTGATGAAAATTGCAGCAAGGATGAGTCATTTATCACGAATATTTATTTCGCGGCAGGTTACAAGTTAATTAGTATACTAACAAGTTAATAAATGTATTCGTTCACGACCGCGAAGGTCGCTATAACTCTTTTGTTTGACCTACTTCTGCTTGACTTTACTGAATTTTCTCGATACATAAAAAGATTCTCCGCATCGTCCTGCATTCTCCTGGACAGAACGGAAAGAAAGTCCCGGTAAAGGCAAGCGCGTCGCGTCACTGCTAGGTGTTATTTTAATTGTTAAAAACGCAGACTTAATAAGAACTGCGATGCGCTTTAGATAGGCGGACTTACGTGACGAACGAATGGAACACCGCGGAATCAAATATCCGTTGTGTAACCCACATGCTTCTTCGCGGAACGGTCTTAGCTCGGTCTTAATAAGGTATAACATTATGCAATTACCCGCAAGTAGCTCGGTAAAAAATCTTCGCAATTCCATCTGATAGCAAGCGATTCTATAATAAATCCATCGTCCGCGCAGTCCAGTGTTTTCCAATCTTCTCTGATTGATGAAATAGCCGTGATTAAATGCACATGCAGCACATGTGTATTCTCATTAAACTAAAATCGTCTATAAAAAATAATACCGCGTGGGCACTTTTCCCTTTAGGACATCCTGTGTATCTAAATATTCATAAAACTATTGATTTTTATGTTTTCTTCGTAATGTAATAGATACGTAAAAAGGATCTTATACGTATAGATGACGCGGATAATACACCAATGCTATTAAAAGGCAAGTATAAATTGCGTCGATAAAGTATCTTCTAAGTTCGAGAATGCATCTGAATTTAGAGTAACGCGGTACTCGGAAAAGAGGAATGCCAAGGGTGAACTCGTAAAAATTACTGCTTTTCGCGTCGTTCGCAAATGTTCCCGTTAATCGCAATGAAAAAATTATTTACCATTTTATCAACATTATGCCGCATTAAAATCCAACTGGCCGGATACTGAGACGAGTCGAGAGTAGAGAGACGACTCGAACCTTTACTGCCAGGAGATGATCACCGTTACCGTTCACCACAAACAGACAAACACGGCAATAAGCTTCGTGAGTTTTTTTTTGTTCTTCGCGATGTCCACCATCTCTTTTCTCTCT
Organism: Lasius fuliginosus; assembly: GCA_949152495.1. Lineage (NCBI taxonomy): Eukaryota > Metazoa > Arthropoda > Insecta > Hymenoptera > Formicidae > Lasius > Lasius fuliginosus. The sequence goes on along the minus strand of OX424452.1, from coordinate 7,362,649 downwards.
TTTTCCCTCTCTCACTCATCAGCCGTCGAATGAAGAAAAGAAACTTGTAACGAGACTCGTAAATCGTTAACGCATCTTAAGAATCCCGGAAACGAGCCGTTCCGTTCGCCTTTTTTCCACCCGGTTTACGACGAAGACTTTCCCTACGATCGATATTCCGCACGATTTATCATCGACGACGGTTGTCGGATCGGCCGCGGTCAGCATCACTTTTCTTGCTTTCTAATCCCATCGTAAGAAATTTTCTTCATTATACGCGTGCACGCCGAGATACTCGTAATTTTTAATAAAATCCAACTGTGTATAGGCTATCGCATCGAAAGAGAATGGAGACTGTCAAGAAATGTGCACATATAATTATCGAAAATATTCGAACATTCACTCCGACTTTATCTGCTTCGCCTAAACGATCATTAATCATGAATAAAGGGTTGTTACCTTTTTTTTTTTGGGTCTCCCGACAGATCCCGTTTCTACGATCGCGCGTATCGCGCGTGTATGACATCATACGAATCCGTGACCCTCGGGGGTCGATGATCGCAAAACCGCAAAACCCTCGTGGATCAACGACCAGAGCGCGCAAGTAAATCGATCCATCAAAGACGCGGATTCCCCGGATCGAATGGAACGTGGCCGGTCGCGCGTGAAGGGAAGAAACGCGAAACACGCCCGATTTCTTCCGCATCTCTTTCTTACCCTGGGCGGCTTTACGCCGTTCCAGACACCGGCCATGCACAGTTAAGCCGGCAATTCGGCCGTGACGAAAATAAATTTTATTTGGGAAATGGTCGATGCAACGAGTCGATACTGCTATTGTAATGAGCGATACGCGAAATTTGCATTATCACGAGGTGTACAATGGTCGTACAATACTACATTTTTCGTCGCGTTTGTGAGGAACTAATAGTGGATGGATGACGTGTATAAATTTCGTAAAATCGATATCATGAAACTGGAACGATTCTGTAACTCAGACGGTGGAGAAAAGGAATTATAAGAATATTTGAACATATATAATTTGTAACTTGTACGTAACATGTGTTCCGCTTCCAATCACGGCTATAGTTGCTCCAGTTGCAAAGCATCGAAGCGTGGCTCTCATAATAATCTGAACCAACTGGAACAGTTCTAGAAGAGTCGGTAACTAATATTATTCTAAAACTTGGAAATGAAATAGAGTCAAATATATATATGCAGTGATTCAAGAAAATAAATATAATGACAAATCAATATCTTTTTATATTTTAGAAATAGACATTCTACATGTAATATCTCCATATATAATATTTCTATCTTTATTACAACGCCGGTGTTTTTTTTTAATTTGAAGCAGGTTTAATGAAGGAAATATAGAACATCTTTTAACTGTTATATTCGTCATATTACGCAACTCGAACTCGTTTTGAAACTGGTCTTTTCATTCATAAAACTGGTCGAAGGGAATTCTTTTGAAAAGCAACGAGTTTTGAAGAGAGATTACCGTGACATTTTTGAATGGCTTATTATAAATTCTGTTACATAAAAATCGGTACATCTCACCGTGCTATAGATATAATAATAATTTTGTTCATGGAGAGATTAACCACACATAAGAGACTGGTATGGTTGTGGGAGACCGAGAGGCGAATTGCCGGTGGTACCTTAAACACGTCTGGTAACAATTTGTCAACTTCTGGTTCGACTGCTTGCTACCAGTTCTAAAGTTAGATGCCATAAGACTCGCGGCAACACGTATATCTCACTCTGGCATTCCTGAGGTTAACCCACAAAAACGTCGCTACGAAAATACAATGAAACGATTTCTTACATTTCTTGCGATTATTTAAACGTTCTCTGAAGAACCGATTCCGTGAGAATCTTATTAACTTTTCTTAAAATTTTATAATTATTAAATTTTCCATATTTTTTTTTAATATTTGTGTGTGTATTAATAAAATAGATAAAAAGGTGCACATTTAATTAAAAGTATATTAAAATATAATTTATAAAGATTTTTTTTTAGTGTTGGAGAGAACTCAAACTCATTAAATGTGAATAAGAATCAAAGAGACCGGAAGAAATAAAATTTTACTTCCTTCTAATTACGTTTTTTGGAGAAAATAAAACACGTTAAAGATCTTTACCTCTCATTTGCAATACAACGAGCCATGGGCAACGAATCAGAGGAACAGGCATGAGAGTCGAAAGGACGAGAACATTCGTTAGGGCGTGCCTTTCCGTGTTCTTTGCAAGCTTACATCAACTTTCTCCACATTGTCAGCGAGTTGGACGTTCCTCGCATCCTTCGTGACTTACGCTATTACCATAATGCATCTGCAAATAATAATAATAATTAAAATATTGCGCACAAACTGAAGTGAGACATAAGAAAAGTAGAGTAATTATGAGAGATAACGGTATATAAGAATAGCTTAATAATATGTATTATTTCGTAGCTGATAATAGCATACAAAACGCATTTCTCACATTCATATTATCATGCAAAATGCATTTCTCGTATTCGGATATAATCATTGCTGGCTTTCTCGAATCGATCCAAACACGTTGCGATATGATTAACATAAGATGCGGGCGGAATTCATAATTCAGTGATTCACACGTGTTCTGTTATTATTGCGTTTACATGTGCATGATCAGAATTCGAATATAGAATTCGATGGAACGAATCCGAAGGATATATCGTAATTTATATCCGGGAACAATAGCGAAGAAATATTCAACAAGATTTTTTTATTTTGTACCACAATTCCTCGATTAATCTTTTATTAAGTTAAACAGAGGTTCACGCAAAAATTTTGTTCAACTAAGAATAATTCCTTCGATACTTCTCTTCTACGTCCTACTATTTTATCGTTGAAATTCCTCCCGTTAACTCTTTCGCACATGGTTGTAGTCTTGGAACGACGAGAAATTAACATAATTCGTGAACGGAACATCGAGTGCCGCATTAATACGTGCATGTGACGTATAACGATCACGATCGATCGTGACACGGGTGGGTCACCCGGGCAGATCTGGAAGAAAGGTGTATGCGAGAGACGTTTGCCTTAGTCGTAACACTTTCGGGGCTCGATCATCAAACAGTGATATCGACGATCGTAACGGTACGTCTTTCCGTATGGACGCGTTCGTTGTCGCGGAAACGCCGCCACGTGCATCCATTGTCCTCTGCTCTTTTCTCTTTCTCGTGGGCAATTGCATAATAGATCTTCCGGCGATCCACGACGTGGCAATTTGACTTTTACGCACAGCTGTTCCGTCGTCGTCGTCGCCAAATCTCATTACATAAAAAGAGACGCGATTAAGCGCGCTAAAATAATCGCGTTATCCCACGCTATTATTATGTAATTACTGAATATGCGCATTCCGAGAATACTAATGTCAGTGGCCGCGCAATAAAATAGTTATTATCCCACGACCGAACGTAATCTGCCCGATTTCCTCGAAAGTTCTCACGGGTTCGCGCTCTCGGAGTTCACGCCCGAAAAATTCATATTCCGCCGAAGAAGACGAGCACAAAGTAAAGTTTTCATTCGTCTTCAAGTATTCTCGGAGAGACGATATAGGATATACCGAGGTGCCAAGGAGGGAAAGCCCTTCGCGAGGTTTTTACAGCGAGGCAAAGTCATTCTGGAGCATATTCTCGCTCCCGCTAATGACTGTCATTTACCCGATGTCATCTCTTCGTGTCCTACCAGCGTCCACTTTGCTGCACCGTGTTGTATACAACGGTCTTTTCAATGTCCGACGGAAGATGGATTCTCGGCATCATTAGCCAAGTGTCTCTGGTTCCAGCTTCACCTTCGAGAGTCATTCTCGGTCCTTCGTCTTCCTCTTTCTCCTTCGAGACTGCGTGGAATTCCTCCGCGAGATTTCTCCACCTCTTGCCGAGGTTCTCCGATTGCTACTATCTCCGCTTCCTCTCGACGGCTCGCCTTCCTTCCTCGTGCCGGTGTGCCAGGTGTGGTCATTAATTTTACAGCGCGGTGAAAAAAGGTCGGCGGAGTACACTGAACAAAGGTACCGAGTCGCTCGCTCGCTCATTCGCCCGTCGAAGCGAGGGGGGAAAATGAGGATCTTTGCGAGACAATTACTCGCGGAGGTGAAATAAGACCGCGACGGTATCACAGCGACACGGACGGATATAGCCGCGTCGACAAGAAAATATAATACAACACTGAGGAGAACACAGACAAGAGAGAGAAAGAGAGAGAAAGAGAGATTTGAATAAAATATTTTATATAAGATTCATGGAGCGAAAAATATCCGAACGTCTCTGAAAAATACATGGCACAAGTTGGAATGAAATAAAAGAAAAGATATTATTTTAATGTAGCTTTGAATTTCTTTCGAGCGTACGTTTTGAATTTAATTAAAAGGGTCTTGAAAGAAATAAAATTCTCGTTGGGTTTTTCTGCTCAGCTTCAGAGTACAGAATGACGTTATTTATATACGCGTCCTTTTTACGATACCGGCAGGTCGGGTGGCTCCTCCAGCGCGTCAAACGCTGGCACGGGATCATCGACCAGTGGAGGTCCTGGGAACCCGGCAGGAGGCGGCAGGATGGCCGTCATCGGCGTGACTAGAAACATACGTTTGAGACGTCGTGGAAACGCAGGCTTTGGATTCTCCTTACGAGGTGGACGCGAATACGCCGCCGGATTTTACGTCAGTGATGTCCAACCAGGTGGCGAGGCCCATAGAAATGGATTGAGGGTATTTACTTTCATAATTGCTGTCAATTTGCTGTTGTCAAAAATTGTCTAAACAAAAATTATTTAGATGTATTTTTTAACATCTTTTACTTTATCTGTGATTTTTTTCAAGATGCATTAGCCAAGAATAGACTTAATGATAATCATGCGACTAGCGCTAATCAAGATTGGAATCGTGAAAGTATATTGGTTAATTAAATGGTTTAATTTTCGGTTTATCGCTTTCAGGTAGGCGATCAGATTCTAAGGGTGAACGGTTACCCGGTGGAGGATGCTGTTCATCAGGAAGTCGCGCTCCTGGCAAAGAATCAGCAAGTCTTGGTTCTCAAAATTCGAAGTAACTATCTCGTCTCTATCTTAATTATCTACGTCGCGAGATACAATATTGCACTTACGAACGTAAATCTATTCTACGTAGAGATAGCACTTCGCGATTCGATTCGAAAGAAAAATAATTAATAATATAGTAATACGCGCGCACGGCCTTCGCGAAATAATCTCTATCTCGTTGCTGATAACGGAGGAATTTATAGCTCTCGATTTATATTACAGGCGTGGGGATGATACCCGTAAAGGAGTAAGTATCAATACTTAATTAAAACTTTGCGCGTACTGTACGTGTCTCATTCGATCGGCATCCTCTCGTTACAAAAATCGTTTATGATTCGTAAAGCAATCCGAACGATCCGGTTACCTGGCACATGGTGCAGCAACAGCAACAACAGCTGCAATACAACGAAACTGGTTTAGGTAACGTGCCGAACGCAGAAGTCAGGATTCGGATTCTCGTCGGCGAGAAGGGTCGTCTGGGCTGCGGCGTCTGCAGGGGCATCGTACCTGGTCTCACCGTCCAGGTTAATAGCATCCTAATTTTTGGACGTAGTTATGTCATATGGAAGCAACTGGCATTCTTGAGATTTTTGCTTCATCACTGCAAAATTTATTTCGCTTCAATTAAGATCGAAGTTCTATAAAAAGACATTCGAGCTCTTCATCTCAAATTCAAATAACCGCCTATATATTGCTGTGCCACTATTTAATTAATAAATTTAATTAATAAATTTAAAAAAGAGATATATTGATCAAAAGAGACTCGAATAGAATAACATAAGATTACCTGGCTAATTGAATGAAACAAGATTCGTATACAAATCTTTATATTCGGAATTTGACGTTTCGAAGCCGAACTTGCGCAATAAGCGCGATCGGGAGGGGAGCGGGAGGGGGAGGGGAGAATTAAATTTATCTAAAAACACACAAGAAAAAACATAAACGTTTAGGGCACGAGGGAAGGGGGACCCGCACGAGCGGCGGGTCTGAAGGCGGGCGACGTGATAATCTGGTGCAACGGGCAACGGCTCACCGATCTGCCATTCGAGCGGGCCATCGAGGTGATGCGCAGTTCGGCGATCCTCGACCTCGTGGTGCAACGACCCGCGGTCCCGAATCACCTTTACGACTGTCCCGAGCCGCTGTGGACGCGCGGCTCCAGCGGCTACGACTCCGAGACGTCTAGCGTTGTGGCCGCGAGTCCGCCGTCTCAGCATCAGAATAACGCGCCGTCCTCGCCGCAGCATCATCATCACGATGGCAGGACGCATCAGCGGTATCCGCGCGACGACGCCTGTAACCGAAACGGCAGGTGAGCGACGATTTAATCTCATGCAAAAAAAAAAAAAAATTTAAACAGAATTAGCAGTCTTCGAGTAATTAACTCGAAATTTCGAACAAGTCGTAAAACGACTAATACATAGCAGGATATATATATCGTAGATTTTTTTCCAAAATGTTACCCTCTGATTACTTCGTTCGTTTATCGTTTATCTTTTCTCGTCGCGCGAATCGCAGCCGCGTCTAACACTATCCACGATACTTTCGCTACCTAGATAGATATTTACATATATCTCTCTCGCCGCTCGCGACCGTTATCGGATGCCATCAATGAATTTACATCGTGGAGAAAGTCGGTCCATTAATAGGACACTCGATAACGATCGTAGAGTCGGTCACGGCTCGAATTCCTCGCCGCCACGTAAACATTCGTTCAATTCCCCGGGGTACTTCTCACGTAAAAATGCGCGTGTCCCGCGAAATTCTGCTCTTTAGAAATCGGACTCATAACTTGCATAATCGCCAGCACGGAGAACACGTACATGCATATAAATCCCGCTTCATTTCCGGGTGCCGTTGTAGGATATGCTGTCCTCTCGCTTTGTCGACCAGTAGCTGCAGTTCCTCCTCGGAATGGGCACACGTGGATCAGGTAAGGGCGTTTAAAATATCTTGTTTCATACATAATTAATCCAATTCCACAAAAATCATCTATTACTAAACACAGCTTGTTTGGGAGAAAATGTGAGGGTAAATTAAATTCTACTTTCCACGCATCGGAGCTCGAAAGTACAAACTTTATTTTATTATTAAAATATAAGAGAAGAAAGGCACGCGCAAGAGTCCATTCCCATTGGAATCTAAATTGACCGCTTTCTAGGCGCCGGAATGGTCGCGAAAACCAAATAACACGACCGTGATTCGTGTTAATCAGAGCTCGAACCAGAATCACCGGCCTGTACCGGGCGGGCAATATCACTTCAACTCGCGTGGCAATTACGAGGACGACATCGACAACGAGCCGCTTTACGATCCCGTCGCGCCCAGGATCGACTACGAGGTGCACGATTTCGACGCGAATCCGCGAGACGAGGCCAATCGGCGGCTTGCCTATCGGCGAGATAACGCGAGGCAACAGCAGGACGTGATTTATGACGGACCAGCTGACGACCTGCCCATGTACCATGGCTCCAAAGTAAGGAAATTTGTTTCACATCCGTCAAGTTCACCGTGCTTCTGTTTTCTATTATCGAGCTATTTCCTATATCGGCTCGTTAAAGCGCGGACGAAGCGATCGATTTAAATGCGAAGCGAACTCTGCTTAATGCGAATAATTTTTGCGCCAGGAGAACGGCCAGGCGGTCGGCAATCGATTGACGGACCTGCAACTTGTGCAGAGGCAGAGCGAGGCCGAGAGGAAGACGATAACGACCGTGGAGGTACATCAGTCAGTTTGTCCACCTGCACCTCCGCCGCCGCTTCCTTACAAATGGCCAGCAGGTTTGACGACTTCTCCCGCAGCATCGTTAGAATAACTGGCCGCGGCATTCGCTCGACCGCCAGCTTGAAGAGCATTCTCTAACATTCGCTATTAATCCTACGTTCAGAGACGTAGACCTTGAAAGATACTTCTCTCTACGCGATTATTACCTTACATAAATAAATGCAAAAATTTCAGCCTTCTAAGATTATTTTAAAATATTTTTTACGTTATTTTTTTTTTTTTTTCATTAATTAATGCAGTCGCACGTATATGTAATTTTATATACACAATGAAAAATTTAATTTTCATGATTTTAAGAGATATCCGCTTTTCTAATGTCTTGTATATGACAATCACCGTTATTACATTATTTACCGTTACAGAGACGAAACCGATGAACGCTATGGGAATGCAAATGGGCAGTACCATGTCGATGGGCAGTACTGGCTCGACAGAAACTGAATCGAGCCTCGAGTCGTCCTGCAGCAAAGATTCTGCGTCGACATCGTCGTCCCTATCGACGTCGTCCTGTGAACCGGCGTCGACCGTTTCTTACGGATCGGCGACCGGCGGTGGATCGAGCAGCATCACCAGCAAAACAACAGAGACATCGACGACCGCATACACGACACCACGCAAGGATGTCGCCAGGACGTCGCCAATCGCCAGCACTGATCTAAGCACTGCCATCACACAAGAGTTGCAGAGACGAGCGCAACAGGTAGATAGATCGACGATGTTAAGGAAAAATATTCTCAGTACTTTTCTCCTTTTATCTTATGATAAGTCCGGGAAATAAGTGAACAAAACTCGCGAAATCGCAAATTAAAAGACGTAAAAATTTACATGGTTCAAGTAGTAATTCTAAAAGGAGGAAGTTGACGATTAAGGAATCGAAAAGTTACTTTGATTAAATCTAAAGCCAGGCCTGATCGAAGATTGAGTTCTTGTAATTTATTCTTTTCATAACGTGTATGTGTTATCGCGTGTGTCGTATCAACGATGATCCATGTCTTTCCCTTTTTTAAATGTGTAATAATTTTTCAATCTGCATTGTTGTTTTACATTGATATCTGCGCTTCATCTACTTATCTGTATAATATCTTTTATGTTATTTATCCTCATGTTTATCGCGATAACATATAATTAACATTATCAATAAATTAAAGTGCTTTGCTAACATATAAAATGCCGTAAAAAATTTAATCTTCTACTGCCAATCGGCACTTAGATTATCCTTCATTTTTATATTTTTCTCAAACCTATACGTTTCTTGAAAAATTTTCTACGACAGATAATGTAATCTTAGAAATGTCTAGGACTCAAATTACGTTCTATCATTTATTACTTTCACTTTATCTCATGATTGATTATTCGCATTTCGCTTATTGTTGGTCATTCGTCATTGTCACACGTCGCGTTATTATCTTCTTTTTTTCGTAGAGGATGAACAACGCCGCTAAAACGGAAGTGTCGAAGGAAAAAACTCCGGACATCCGCAAACCTCAGAATCTTGAAGCTCTAAGGTCGCAGGAGCAAAAAGTGACACACGATAAGGTCAGTTGCTTGCAATTGCACGTGTATAACAAGTCGTTTATGATTGAAGAATTAATTTTTGTTAATGGATTTATAATATGTCTACATTATGAAGATCGCTCATATTCTTAATTGAAATTTTATATGATAAAAGCACAATAGGGTATTAAATATTCTTTGCAACTCGCAAGTCTACAAAAAATTACAAAAAACCACGCGATCTTGTGCGAACTAATAATGAGAATACGAGACAGCCCCAAATTTGCATGCAAATTCGTTCAACGCGTACAAATATATAAATATTCAGGCATATATTATTTATACTTGTTCTGACTACGCTCTTCATCGCCAGATGATCAAATAAAAAATGCTTTGTAATAAAACTGACACTTTACTCGTTTTGCAGCTGATGGAGGAATTTAAGCGTGCACACCAAAAGATGTTCAACTCTGCTCAGCAAAAGGCGCAATCCTTGGATCAAGTTCCCGAGAAGGTAAGAAAAGCTAATTGGCAAATAAGCTGTTTATTATTATTAAAATTACGTTAATTATATTTCGAAGTATATGAAAAAAGAGAGAGATTTTAACTTCTCCAATATTCTATCAATATCTTGTGTGTGAGATATGTTGCAAGCAAGGCTTGAAAAATTTTGTTAGATGTTATAGAAATAAAATTCGCGAATTTACTTGCCGATTTCGCCTCGCGGAATTCGAAATATATGATGTTTTAACTTTCATGCGATAAAAATAGTCCACCTGACGCCAGTCTGGTATACTGTTCAGTGATAAGCATATCTTTGAAACTAATTAGTAACATGTTGTGCGTTGTAAAGACGATCAAGCCTTAACATTACATACATCGATAAATTTGTTGTTTTACTGGTAACACGCAAAGAATTTTAATTCAGAAAATTAATAAATTCAGTTGAAACGATGTAGATTTTGAATTTAAAAAAAAAGATAATGTATGAGAATTTTGATAAACAGAAATTTAACTCACATAAAATTACAGGTGATACTAATTGCAATGACTTTTACAAATGATGATCATAATTAACAAAACGGAATTAATGATTGTGTTGAATAATATAGCAGAGACGAATTAATTTCGTCTAATAAGACGCCGAAAAGAAATGGCAACTAATTTTTTGACTAAAGCGCTTTTTCCTGAGTGAAGAATTTTTCGAATAGCTAACAGGCGGCTCGAATGTAACGCGCTTTTTAATTACACAACCGTATATAAGCAAGGATATAAGCCGGTGCAAACAGATAAGAATACGAAATTATGAAGATCCCGGGAATAATCATCGTCAGTGTGGCGTGATTACATAGTGATGTGTGTGCGTAATGCTGACGCACCGACACGTTTACCTGTTGTATATCTGTGTAAGCACACATTCGTCGTGACGCTCGGTAGTATTGTTGGAACGACGAGAGATAGCGAGCAGTTTGCATTTTTAAAGTCACGTATATACGACGTTTCGTTTCAGTTCTTGTATAACTGCGCGACAGAGAGAATGTGCACGAGAGTGAATTGAAGACTATATTTAATTGCGGAAGCGACGTATTATAGTAAATTAGCTATCAATTATTCAAGTGTGTGTGCGCATCGCATTATTCTTAACGTATCGCCTTCGACGAAATGTTTGTGAGAGAGTTTCATTGATAATAATAATGCTGATGATAAGATGATAATTACATGAAACCTTTGAAACCAGCCGCGAGTTAATGGTTAATTGTTCGGAAACAATATTAAATACCTTCGAATTATTAAAACAACAAATGTCATGTGCTTAGAAACTGAATTCTATGTATGTTTATAAACCGAAATTTATATATGTGTTTATAAACTGAATTCTGCGAGTAACGAAAATACGTTTCTCATTTAGAAGAAAGAAATGATTGCTGAAGATAAATTTAGATAAAATATATACATATATATATATATATTTTTAAAGTGATCTCGTTATAGAGATAAATCACTGTCTCCTCATTTCTGCGGTAGCCAAGTGACGACTCGCTGTTACAAAAGCCAGGGACTGATTAGCGGCTTATTGCCGTCTCTTATCATCCATTAATTGCCGTTATCGTTCGCGGATTTATTCGCGCTACAACTGGTAGCCGTGATTACGACTTCACGTACGCGAATACGTATTCGATACCACGAGAGTGCAACGTGATACGCAACGCGACGCGTGAGTCTCGTGTGCCACATTTTTCTTTTTCTTTTCCTTCGCTTGGATAGTTTCCTACGAATTGCGGCAGACGTGCAAAATAATAGGGGGTCTTACGTAAGAGCATCTCAACGTAAGACGACGTAACGCACGTTACTCTCGCTGTGTGTTTTCTCAGTCGTTCGTCGTGTCGCGCGATCGGCGGCCTGCGAAATACCGCAAAACGCGAGGTCACCGTGCAATCGTAATTAGAAAAAAATAAGGCCGCACGCGCGCAAAACGCCGTAACGAAAAGCAGAGGATGTTCGTCGAGGCACAAACTTCGTCGTGAAAGAGACTTCTCTATTGAAGGTTGACAGATCTCTACCTCAGGAGAGCCGAAAGAATTAAAGAAAAAGTTTTTTTTTTTTAATATTAGAAACCAAATTCAATTGAAACTGCCATAAATAAGATTATTCGAATATCACCAGGATATATATCGAAGATTTTTACCTCAGTAATACTTTACGTTTGCGAAATAATGGATTTTAATGAAGGATAATATAACGATCGTACGTTAGAAGAAGCAGAAACGTAAAAGGAAGTACACAATTAACGGAATAATTAATTGATGGGAAAAAAGTGAAGAATGGAATACATGACATATTGAATTATTTGTATAGCTAGCACTATATGTAATTAAAAACAAATTAGCGAGTATGGATAAGAAAAGCTCGAAGACGAATAATATGACTGACACAATGAGAAAGAAACAAGCACTGGTCACTATCACACCTTACAACGTTAGTAAGAATGTATAAATCATTTAGCATTAATATGTGATTTGATTTAAGACCTTGGCATGTGTGTCCAAAGTCGATTTATCGATGCATCGAACATATTTAATAATCTCGTATCGGCACATTAAGAACATATTTTAAAATTAAAAATTCTGTTCTAAAATATCAATTGTATCTTAATTCATAATTTTCGCGTTAATAAAGTACGGTTAACGTTCTCTCGTTTTAATTTTTAATTTTATTTTTTCCAAATATTAATTTTAAAATATAATTCTCTAGCACTTGCTTGACTCATAAATTTATTCGAATAACATATCAACTCAAATCGCGTTCTTATACTTTCAGGAACAAGAAAAAAGGGTTCTCAATGAGACCTTGACAACGATGACGGCAACAACGACGATGACGACGACGTCGACGACGACGACGACGACGACGACGACGACGATGGGTTCTGCAATGCTTCCTCCGGCGCCTCCTCCACTTCCGCTTCCTTCGAAAAATCGAGGTAACGACGACTTGGTGGAGATGCAGAGCATCGAGTCGTTCAAACTGAAGGAGACGCCTAACACAGTGCCGAAGCCGCCGCCGACGTACTTTCCGGTGACGAGCCCGGCCTTGAACGGAAGTCCACGCCACATCGGTACCGGAAGCAAGGTCCCCAAGGATGCCGCGACGAGTCCCGTCGCGGAACTCGCCAAGACCTCGCTTACATCGATCTCGCCGATCAACGGCGCACAGATCTCGAAATCCCTCGCCGGCAGCAAGGTGGCCGTCAGGATAGGGGCGTACGAGGGTGAGACAAAACAGCCATCCAGATTGGAATTCTTGCCACAACAGTCGAATCGCGACTGTAGAAACGGCGATGAGGCGGCCAACAGCCCTGTCGTGTCCAGATTGCAGAACGAGCTCGTCGCGACCCTGCAGAGGTCGAACCTCAGAAGAAAGACTGAAGGGGTAAACGTGATACAATAAAATCATTTCACAGGATAAGCTCGGTCAGGGTCTGAGAAGAGACTAAAAGTTTGTCATAAAGTTCTATCAACGATCTTTAGTGACCTTCTTATTCTTATCTTTTTATTGCCTATGTGTTTCTGGAAACTTATACATCAATTTAATCGCACATTTGATCGCGTACTCGCTTAGAAAAAAAATGACATTATGAATGTAAACTTATTTCAGGAAAAACAATCGCCCGTGAAGACTATTTCCGAAAACGCGACGACGTCCAGTAACGATACAACGAATTCTGAGCCGAACAAGCTTCTCCAGAGCAATGTCGAGAAGCTCGCGTCCGTTCTCAGCAACAAAGTCACCATCAGAGTGAATCCGGAGAACAATAGTCGATAAGAATGTAATTGAATCGAGATAATGTAGGAACAATCTTTGTATGTATCTTCGTAAATTTTGTACATTTTTGCACGTTTCGATGCTAACCATTTATTATAAGTAAAACGGCGCTCCCTCTCTATTAGTGAGGTTCTTTTACACACGTACGTGTTTTTTATATCTTATTTATTATCGTATTATATACCGAGTAAATGGAGTGAAGGAGCTAATTCTTATTAATCGACGAGGTTTTACGACCAGTATTTACCACGTAGTCTCTATCCTTGAATGTAATCTACTACGATCGCGACTCTATGTACGAATATTAACAGAAAATTCGACGAGATGTTGAATTTTTAAATAAAAACGACGATATGCTAATCTTGTCTACCAATTTCCTAAATAAACGTGTTAAAAACACGAAATCCACTAGACATTCGAGATCTTTCAGAAATTAACATTAATATAATTTCTTCAATCACGATATTTCGATATTATAGAGACACAAATTTAATAACTATATTAATTCAGTGATTTTAATTTTCACAATAACATCGTAAACACAACTGTCACCCTTTATAAAATAAAATTTTGCGAGAAGTTGTCTACGAATAATAGTACGAATCTTTCTTTGACGTTTCGGTCGAGAAGGCGTTAATCCAGCGCGGTCAAGCTCTGACAAGTAGACAATCTTTGAACGCTTTGAAAATCATGTGGTCGTGAGAAATTTCATAGATGATCCGTGCAGCGCGATATTATTTTTCTCCTCGCCGCGCGAGAGAAGTCATCCATGAACGCGTCACGTGAAACGAGATTGCCACGTTGTGACGCACGTCCGCAAAATAACAGAATACGTAAGCTATTGTTGTCGGAGTACTGCGAATTCTCCGAGACGATCCTGATAGAGTCGCCGTTCGCGGAAACCACGAGAAATGGACGTGGGCTACGTCAGGTCGCCCTGGGTCTCACCCCGACCAGACTGATCGTCGCCGCTGATGTTCTCCAGACTAATCCCAGTTTCATTTGCCCATCCGATATCGACGTCAGTATCGAGAGTTTTGAACTCGTGTCCGTATATCCTCTAGAGTATGTTACGCTCAGTGTATTCAGGAGAAGACGCCGTAGGACACTAAAGGCAAGGTATACTCTTCGTTAGACGAAACAAGTATAAAAAAAACTCATGTTTCCTCCTCTTCCTTCGACATTGAGAAAAAATTGAAAAATTAGTTTATTAATTTAATAATTAATTAGATGATTATATCTATATAATAAATTAATGTTTTAAATTTATTTGTGAATAAAAAATTTATAAGTATATAAAAAGATATAATATTGATAGAATTATTATATTATAAATATGTAATATTATGTACATAATCACAATATCACTAAAATAATATAAAAATTAAAATTATAAATAAGAAGAAAACTTTAAATTATTTTATAAAGCGAAAGAATGAAGGAAAGGAAGCATTCTTATATTAAGTTGCAAATTAACAAATTAGATTAAAATTTAAGAATAATGAACATTAAAAAGGTCCGTAAAAATCTTTCTCATCTTTTCTTGGGAGAATGAATTATCTTAAATTCATTATCTTCAGATTCATTGATGGTCGAGCTAATTATTATGAACTCGGCGGCGTGCGGCGTAGATTTTTTTGGAGGATCTGGTGCGAGCAAGTACGAAAATTATTGGCGTATAAGATGGATGGCAGTTCGTTATCCGAAACGACAGCAGCGAGCTCGTCGAGCAATAGCACACTATATTTATTATCGTCCAAGATCGAAGTCAAGAATAATCGCGACGCGAAGAAACCAGTATTCAGGTGTCAATTGGTGTAAACTATTTTTTATCTCATTACGTACATCGACATTTACGAAGATTAAATATCTACTGCTTCATTCGAAGCAGTGCTTAATGATCACATTTATTAAATTGCTTCTTATCAATACTCATCAAACGTATAATTTTACATAAAAAATGCGTATTTAAAAAACATACAGAGTATGGACTCGTTATGGAGGCGCCGGTGATTTCGTTGCTCCTACATGGACAGAGAAGGACTTGTATCTCGGGCCGTCTTTCAACGAGTTGATAAACGGCCATTACACGCCTGTTCCGGTGAGATTCGCCGGTGCCAGCTTGCAGGACGTTATGTACGAGCTAGGGGATCGTACACCATGTTACGTCACCTGCAAGAAATCTTGTCAAAGTTGGCCGTGTCAGATAAAGTTTGACAGTCAGGCAAAATCGCAACGTTCCGGGGGACTGTGCAATGTCATTTTCACAAGAAATCGCAGCGCTCATCGTCACGACTGCACCGCAAGTTGCAAAAGTACGTCTTGCAACATCTGCCAATTAGACGACAGCGTCGGCGTTAATGTTCCCGGAAAGCACAGCCAATGTTACGGTTAGAGCAGTCGGATTTGTAAAACTCGTAAATCTTTTTATCCATTTAAATATATTTAGGAAAAAGGCATCTTAAAATTTCATCGTGAAATAAAATAATAACACGTAAAAACTTCAGAGATAGCATAAATAAAAAAAAAATCTCTAACATGCTTTTATATTAAAAAAATTAAATAAATTAAATAAATTCATATACGAGTATATGTATACATTCTCATGCAAATATTCTGATAAAAAAGACAATACAAATATCAACGATTAAATAAAATATTTAGAGTGTCAAAATATACTCTCCGAGGAAGAGTTCATAGAACACGTAGAAAAAAAGTACGAAAAACACCGACAACAACATCGGAAAGGATCTTCTTTGGCTTCGAAAGTATCGCGTTTCGGCTTCGGTATACCGGAGAAATGCAATTCCGAATTGATTCTGGGTCCTTATCGCGGTGATTCCGGTTACGTCGACGTCTCTGAGCTCCCGCATCGCTTCGTCGATCCTCGCAAATTAATCGAAAGCGGCGTGACGATCTGGGAGGATCACAGATCCTTTAAGAGTCAGAAGCACCCGCGAAGATACGCCTTTTCTTCAGCAGCACATTTCTTCCACGCGCTGGGACCGTGGTCGGTTCAACCTGGCGAACGCGAATCCGTGCAAACTCTCAGATCGCCGAGCGCGGTCAACATCCGCAAACAACCGTCGGATCCGGAACTGAGACTTCCGGTCTCGCATCGTCAGTTGACTGCCAGCGTTTCTTGCACCGCTTTAACGTCCGGAAGTTCCAGTATCGTTGGTACCGTTACTAGAGGACGAGTGATACTCTTCTGGACACCGGAATATTGGTACAGACCTCAGGCAGCTGCGGTTGCTTACAGGTAATATAGAGAAAACATGACATCGTGTTTGTCATTTTGTAAATATATGATTCGTGGTATTTGTTCATGAAAACTTCTATTAAAAGACATATAAATTTTAGCCAAATTTTAAGACCTAAATTTTATTCGCATTAATTTTTGCATATTTGATTAAATAATTGAAAAAGATAATTGACAAATATGTAATTTTATAACTATATTTTTGAATAATAAAACTTGAATTTATTAAATTTCTCACATAACAGAGAGCTAAGACATCACTTGGCATCTCTTCGGGATTTTCGATGCGGAAAAGAGAAGCAGGCGAAAAGAAAGCTTTTCTGCAGACGAAAGAATCAGATATCAGGCGAGAGCGGCAATTCCGAAAGCACAATTACGGGAAAATCCAGCAGTCTATTAGAACGCGTGCTTTTCATCAATGGTGCGCGTAAACAGAATAAAAGGCTGATTGAAAGCGCAGACGTCGATAAAGGCACGGTGCAATTGCGGAGATTGTTAAAGATGAATCTTCGTATCACCGTGTGGGACTTGGACAGCACAACTCTAGCCGCGCAACTGACGATGATCGATCGCGATCTCTTCGTTCGCATTCCTGCAACTGAGATCGAGGTGCTGATCCATCAGAGATCCTCGCGCAACGCGCCGAATGTAGGTGCGTGGATCGCCTTCAGTCATCGGATCGCCTGTTTGACCGTCAGCGAGATCCTCGCGATCAAGCAGCTCGACATGAGAACCAGGATCATGGCGAGATTCATCAATGCAGCCGACAAGTGTTTCGCCCTCGGCAATTTTCAGTCCTGCCGATCTATCCTGGCCGGTCTGCAGGCTCCGCCAATTTACAGACTTCGAAGAAGTTGGTCTTACTTGAGGACTCATCATGCTAACAGGTATCCACTCATTAATTTTAGATAAGATAGTTAATTTCCTTTAATCTAAATTTGCAATTACATGATATTGCTTGCGTGGATCTTTTTCGTGGAATAGATTTCTCTTTGAGCCATATAAATTATATTTCTCGATTTTCCATTTTTCTGTTAATAATTCTCTTCTATAAAAACAAAATGTAAACGTCTCTCTAACACGATTTCACATATTTTAGATACGAGTCGATGGAGAAGCTGTCCAAGATTTATAAGAATCCGCGCTGTTCAAAGTATCAAAGAACTTGGACCGCAGCGGAACGCAATCCACCTTGCATGCCATATGTCGGTCATTTTCTGATTAAAGTTCTGGGATTAAATGGCATGAGGGAAATTGAAGCGAGTTTTGCATCGTCTTCTACAAGGAAACAATCAATCATGAAAACCGGGACTTTAGAATCTATTAATAATAATTTCAATAATATTCGTTCAGGAGATGGACAGAACATAATACGATCCGAGCGAGACGGATTTTCGCGTTTAGCCAGACGCATTTTCGTGGCAACGCTGGCCAGGATAAAGTTCACGAAACGCCGAAAACCTGCTGACGAGATGACGAACGATGTCTGGACATGTAGACAACGATATCTGGCGCGCAAGTTTCTTTATCGTTGGCGTGCTTTCATCTTGGAATCGAAAATACTCTCGGAGGACGAAAGAAGATCCAAGAACGTGGACTTGAAGAGGAAGCACGTTCTCAACATGGCAATTTGGTTAACGAACTGTCAGAGATTCGCGCAGAGCTACAATTTTCCATTAAACTCATTTGCATGCGAATATCTTTTGAAAGCGCGTTATAGAGAGGATCGCGAAAACTTTTTCATCAGTCTCAAGTTGGAACCACCGAAGACAACTTGAACGATACCTGTTGGAAGATTTGATTAAGACTTCATTAATGGCGATTGGTATGTAACTTTGTCATGTATCAGGTACGTTAGAGCCACGATTATTTTATTATTTCAAGCGCGACAAAGTAAAAAAAATACATTAGCCAACAGCGTCGATTATTTATCTAGTTACAAATATTTTTTTAAATATAACAACTTTTGAATAATTCAGTATTATTTGCATACGATTTATTCAGAAGTACTTTTATCCCAAGAAATATCGTATCTACACAATCTTTGTACGATTATTATTGCTATAACATTTTAATAAAAATATGTCTTTGGATATTGCTTCTTATTGATATTAGTTAATTGACAAGTAATTATGATTTATTCACTTTTGTCGTTATATATATATATATATGTATTTTTTTTTTATTATCATATATTTTCGTTATATTTTATTTTATTATTTATTGTCATTGGAGAAAAAGTGGATTAAGATGATCTCTTTATCATCGTTTTATTCCGAACATAGTGTATACAATTGTTACTTTACATATGTTATATGTATATGTATATATATATATATCTCTATATATTAAATTCCTCAGTCATAAACTTAAAATAGAGTGTATCATGATGGGCGGAAGAGTGAATCTTTGAACTGAAAGATAGGTATTGGTATCGAATCCTGACTAGATAATAACGCAATTTTTTGTGTATGTACAGTAATAATGATATACGTTATGGATTAAAGAAAAAGATAAAGAGTAACGTAATATATATACATAGAACAAGGACAACAGTCTTTTTCTGGCACAAAATCAAACGTAATCCTTCGACTGTGTCGCGATCGCAAAAGCTTTCTTTAATTTTGGAAATGTATAAATTTTTCTCTTTTAGATGTGTACGCACGCACGCACGCACGCACGCACGCACGCACGCACGCACGCACGCACGCACGCACGCACGCACGCACGCACGCACGCACGCACGCACACACACACAACACACACACACACACACATATATATACACATATATATATTTATGCATATACGCATATAGTATAGAGGTAATAACTTGCAATTCCAGAGAGAGCTGCGTTTCTGGATAATTATCTTGACGAAAAAATCTCTTTACATATATAGAACAAATATATATATGAATATATCAACATTTAAAGATCACAATTACAATTGCGCAATTTCGCACGATTTTTGCTTCTCGACAGAAGAAGTAGAGCGGCGTGTCCTGCTCTCGCATTCTACAAGAATAGACGTAAAAGCAGTTTTACCAGTGCATAATAGGACTTTGCACGACTTTGACACTAATAAATGAAATGCATTCCCAAATGCATCGCGGCGAAACGCAGTCGCATCGTCGAATCCGTGCGAATACGTCGCTACTTTTTAAGGACAAGGGGGGTCTCTATGGTATTAGAATAAAATTTCACGGAGTATCAAAATAATTATTCATGCTAATATATATCGGAGTTCTCTTCTACAAATTGATCGCAGTAATTCAGAGAGGAATCCTTTGAACATTAACGTAATCAACCCTTAATTAATCGCATCTCCTCTGTATCTAACATGTAAACTTATATGAATATATAATTTTTCCTTCTTTTTCAGCAATAAAATTCTACCAGAAATAAGAATTGTTTATTGTTCGAAATTAAAAGACCACGTTAGAATTAAAAAAGATTACCGGATTTCAATTTAACGAAACGCGACTGATTAAGGATTAATTCTTCCCTTCGAGTTTTCACGGCGTTCTTAAGCCTATCATTGATTCGTGTCGGATATCAATCCCATCCGACGATCCCCTGGACCATCAGTCGAATAAAAACGAGCAGAAGCGAAACGCTCTCTCTTTCTCAGGCCGCTTGAAAGAGCAGCCGGCATCATCTCGCACGACGGCTGTCTCGTTTAAATCACATGCCGCCGGGTTTCGGAAGATTCGTGTCGTAGGCTCTGATCACATCCGTCTGGGTTACCGAACCGCCCTCCTCTTGGGAGAACGCGAAACCATCTGCATCGCGCAGCATGCGCAATAACAAAGGTCGCAATTCATTAAGCTCTGCCGTAAGAATGTTCATTAATCGAGGGCATGCGAGATATCGGAAGATTGTGAAGGCGCGTCTAGCGATGGGCATTCGATTCACTCTCTTTTCCTCCCCGATCTTCGAGTAATTCACAAGCGAACTATAATAAAGATTTCGAAGATATCTAAAAAAATTTTTGTAAATTTGAAAATGAAATACTCGAAATTATTCTAAACTTTTCAGATCAATCGGTCCATCGCTAGACGCGTCTATAACAGTTGAAAATTGAAAGTTCGAAATTGCTTTAATATATTTATCAATTTTTCAATAAAGCGCTATTTATATAGCAAGAACGAAATATTTTCTAATTTCAAGTCAAGCTACTAATTAAAATTGTAGCAATATATATGTATGTACAAAGTGTTCCAGAAGTGTCGCACACTTCCTTTATTCGTAGATATTGAACAATCTACAAATTTATGAATAGAATAAGAAGAGAAGTGCGCGACCACCAGAACGCCTGGCATCATATATGCATCTCGCGATTGCTAAAAAAAATATAATTTTCAACTATAAAAGGTAACACGGTGCAGGTGCGAGAATGTGCATTTAGTTATCAGTTTGTCGCAAACACGCGTTCTCTCTCTCGAGAAAAATATTTTCAATATTTTAAGACGGCACTTGTCTTATATAAAATAAAGCTTACGAACGAAGTCGGACGGACGAGAAACGGAAAGCCGTGAGAAATTAAGCGCGTGCTCAAGTGCGGAAGAAAGTACAAGGAAATACGAATAGATAATCATGATTAAAATTCACCTAGTAAGAAAGAAGTTCGCGAAGTATATAGAGTTAGAACCGTAAATAGAAATTTTCCCGGCGTATGTGAGTGTCTGCGAAAAAGACAAACTTACGTGATAGCTCCACCTCGACATTGACTCTGGAGGCGGCGTTCGAGCGTCTGGTGAAAACACTTTTAACGTTTTTCAGCAGCCTCGCCGTTTCCGTCAATCTGCAAAGCCGGGCATTCAGCAATGATTTATGGATTCTCGGCTTTGGCCAGAGAAGACATCCTCTCTCGTCCACATATTACATGGACAAACGACGAACTATAAACCCTTTTTCTCTGTGTCTATCTTTCTATAATCTTGCCCTCGGAATTCTCGACCGATAATAGTTCCTAATTTTTCAACGCGAGTTTCATGTATAATTTCTTTCACACCGACGTCGATTACATATGTGATAGTAAGAGTGCGGTGCAATTATCGTGCAGGAATTATATATAAATAAGAGGAAAAGAGAACCAAGTGAAAATTAAACGTGAAAAGTATCTGTGAGTTTACTCGCAAGGATATCAATCCTCGCGATATCCTCTTCGTTCGAAGGGATTAATGATATTTAATTAAAACATGCACGTTGCTGAGAAGCTGGACATACGAATACAATTTAGGCGATGTGTGTGTGTGTGTGTGTGTGTGTGTGTGTGTGTGAATAAAATAATTATATTTACTGCGCGCTTATTCCGTTTAGAGAATCGCCTTGAGCTACATTGAGACTTCGTGAGGAATTGGCGTGACTGGCATTTTAGATCGCTGTGCTGTGCTCGGCTTTTACCTAGCAGAACATCGAACAATCATGCGTTCCTGTTAATCGGCAATGTGTTCTCGCTTGTCGATAGAGAGTGTGGAGAAAATATATAAATAGGAGATGCACTGCGTATATATTACGTACTGCTACTAGGAGGAGTACTTACACCTCGCGAGATCGGCGATGGCATGCACAGGCCTGCACGGGATACCACGGAAGAGAACATATCAAAAAGAGACCGCATTAACGAACGGCAAATTTTACAGTACACAGGGAACATTAGAATAGTACACAACGATACACACTACTAACTCTACAAGCGCTGTTATTTGAAGAGTATGGTTTACGGGGTTTATTTTATAATGCTCATGAATGGAGAGGTCTGAATATAACAAAATTAATTTAGCTCAATCAGAATATTTTTTGTGCACGTATACAGAGTTAAACAAAATACGGGAGGGATTAATTTATTACCTAAAATTACGCTAAAATACGTATTGTATGCAAATAAGGTGGTGGAAATTAATTATTTTTAAATAATGAACGTGAGTAGAGAAAATCTTTAATTTAAAATAATAGAAGCACGGTATCCTGTTAATAACAATTATAATAATAACAATAAAAAAATTATATTAAATAAATAAATAAATAAATAAATATATGTATATATACACATACAGTGGAACCTGCCACGCTATAACATTACCATGTTATAGCGCATTATTTCTCATTTACAATTCTTCCAAAGTAATGGAAACAATTGACTAGAAACGAAAGAGAAGTCACGCGAGAGGTTCTACTGTATATGTATAATATATAGACAAGCAACACATATTTCGTGTGTTCAAATAAATATTATGAATTAAGCAATTATACAATTATTAATTAATTACATTGCTCTGCACTCTTTGAATATCATAATATTAAAAAAATATAAGAAATAATTATATATATATATATATATATATATATTTAATATAAAGAAATAAATAATAAATCTTTTTTCTCAAGCCAAAAATATAAATATTTCCGAGTTTACGCAGAAATGCGCTGGACGAATAATTCACAGGATATATGCATACGGATATCGTTGAATATCATATCATATCATATCAGATTTATCGCGCGCTAATATATCATGTTGTATTCGAGAGGAATGTATGCGAGGAAGATATAGTAATCGCATAAAATTGAAACGCTTACTGGATTGGCACTTTAAGAATATACGGGGTGGACGGATTATTCAGGAATATGGATTTGAAGTGTTGCGGATGATGCATGCTCGGAACGGTGCGTAAACCACGAGCCACGTGCTACAAACGGAAACACTCTCAACCTATTGCGTCTTCGTCGCGGATAGATCAAGGTCCAATATCGACTTAACCATTGCATCGTTGACCTCGACCTCCTGTTTATAATTCATATTTATCGACTCAATTAGGAAGCAATGTTATTAATAAGCGATGTAAAACGTTTCATCTTTTAGATTGCGCTCCGATAAATGATTAATACGTAAACGAGCACACAAACAACGATGTTATTTTAGGAAAATTGTAAATTGTATATATGATCAGATCATATCAGATATGATCAGATTAATGATTGTTACATACATGCACCTAAATGCATCAAAACATAAAATTTCGTTCAAGGTTAATCAGACCACCCATAAAATGTAAATTTGTTCTATAAATA
Organism: Lasius fuliginosus; assembly: GCA_949152495.1. NCBI lineage: Eukaryota > Metazoa > Arthropoda > Insecta > Hymenoptera > Formicidae > Lasius > Lasius fuliginosus. Next base: position 7,338,664 of record OX424452.1, on the reverse strand, counting down.
CATAGTATATAATAATGAAGCTAGGACCTAAAAAGCCATGCATAGTAAGGTTTAATCTCAATCAACACAATAGAACATATATGTATAGTTACTAGAATTGTTCATGCTTTACTAATAGTATATTAAACTCTCTTTGCGATAAACCTTTTAAAGATAATTAAAGAAATTAATGATAAATTGTTAGTCTCTGTTTCTCAAATAGCCCAAATTGTCGGTTATAATAATAATAATTATAACACACATAACATAACCTTAACCTTATATCTTTTTTATTATCTAAAATGCAACTTTATATTCCCTATATGTTAGTTTTAATAAAAAATAAAATGGAAGTACTCACGAGCTTCTGTAATCCTGGTTGTTGAATACAGCACCAGGATCGGATTTTCTAATTTCATTCTCTCGAGCTGCTTCCGTCACCGATTTCCAAACTGTATTCATCACTCTGATGACGATAAAAATAATTACATATAAGTATGTAAAATATGCATCGTGTCTGCACTTAATAACGACTATACTCACGCATTTACTGTAACATCCAGCAGCAATACTGCCGTCGGTATTAATATAAGTCCCAGCCAGAAAACAGGCGAAGAAAATAACATTTTGTCATTGCCTAACATCACAGCGCCGACGTTCAAGACGGGCCAAAAATTACTACAACAATAAATACATATTAAAAACATATTATGTATTCTATTAACATGTCTCCAAAAATTTATAATGTATTACAGAAAAAAGAAGATATCTCCTCTTCTCTTACCTATATATAAAAATAAATAAGAACCAAAGTATAATAGATCCCCAGGTTGCTAAATGAGTGACCCATGTCCACGAGTTTATTACTAGACCTGCCTTCGCGCATACTGTTACTACAACATACTAATATAACAACATATATGTAATTTCTCTCTTTCATAAGAGCCTTCTAAATCTCTCTCGTAGAATTACATAATGTAAAGGATATAATTGCATGACACTTACGGTGTAAACAAAGTTTCCTAGTAAAAGATAACCGCCGTCTCTGCCGTTCCCCCAAGCCACATCTTGTTCGAGAGCCATAAGCGGCAACCAATAAAGTAACGCCGAATGAAATAGCGCATTCATAATCCATATCCAAAATATCTGTATAGATACATGTAAAAATATTTTATTTTCGCCTCTTCTTTTGAAAATCTCAATTCTAAATCCGTGTCACAATCCATATAAAATTTGTACTTACTTTAATACTAAGGAACGAATCGCCGTTATTCTTCGTCGCATATAATGCTGGATGTGCTAAGCGAGTTTCTGCGGAACACACTTTATCGAACAGACCCATAGCTAATGGAGGCGCAGCGGTGAAAACCTATAAAGAAGCATCAAATCGTTGAAAATTAATTTTATTCTTTAGCAAAATAATATCGTACGGTTTATGAAACTTACAACGTTATAAAGTCCAATGGACCATCTTTCGAAAAGGATCTGTCCGGACCAGCCGGAATAAATAGCAAACCATAATTCGATAACATATAGACAAATATTCTTGTAGAACGAGTACAAGATTAATTTACACATTCTACTGTAATTCCAAGAACCGTGAACGAATAATAGACGTTTCAAAAAACGAAATTGCGCAATGGAATAATCAGAGGCACAGGCTGCTTGAAGACCTTCGACACCCGAGATACCTACAAGGAACAGAATATCGCGATATTTTAATAACCAAGAATATTTTCGACAAAAACTGTAATATGCGCTTAAATATACTTAAAACTTACCGACGCCAATGTGAGCTTTCTGTATCATAGCCACATCGTTCGCACCATCTCCGATTGCAAGAGTCACCGCTTTCCTGTTTCTCGTAATTAAATCAACCACCTAAGTATAAAGAAAATCAAAATATAGCGATATAGCCGACATAACGATATGGACTAAACTTTACTGTGCAAGTCTCCAAGTACGAATTAGTAGCCTTACCTCAGCTTTTTGTATCGGTGACACTCTGCAACAGATAACTACTTTACAAGCTGCACACAATTCCAAGAAATCCATCCTAATGTCACAAGACAGAGCGTAGTCTAACGTACTGCCATCTATAATTAAAGCCACATCGTTTTGGCATTTTAAGTCAATCCCAAAATCAAGGCAGCGTTGGATGATAACTTCTCTCGTTTTCTATAAGATACATAAATTTACATTGCGTCAATCGTGAGACTCAAAACTTTGATGAGTTGTTTACTTACATCCAAAGAAGATTCATTGATAATATAAAGAGGCATTCCATGTGTTATCAGCTTGCATGAGTAACCGATATTTATGGCGGTCTCTTGCTTATCTCCTGTCAACACCCAGACATTGATATCAGCTTGTAAAAGAGCTTGTATCGTTTCCGGGACCTATAAAATGTAATATTATATTACAAAAATATGATATTACAATTGTAAAAATGTTTATCTTTTTAACAAATTGATAAAAGAGAGAAAGGGAGCAAAAGAATAAATATAATTTTCGTACTTGGTCTTGCAGTTGATCCTCGATCGCAGTTGCCCCTAATAACGTGAGTTTTGTCTCAATAAAATTCGCAGCCTGTTCCAGCATGCTTTCACGATTTATTTGACTAATTGACGCTTTATGATACGATTCGCGCCACCACTGCCAAGAAAAATTATTTAAAATTATTGAACAATATATATTGACTCGCTTTTCTAAAATAAAGGAGAGCTAATCTAACCTGATAAACGTTGTCAGGTATTTCCGCGGCGGCGAAACAAAGCGTCCGCAATCCTTCGCTAGCGAACATCTCCAAATGCTCTAAAGTTGTTTCACGAAAATCATCTACATGTTCTTGGTCAAGATCACTAATTTCTAAAGGAATTGGTGTCAATCTCTCATAGATCACAGAGTCAGCTCCTTTACAAAGGATTTTAATTTTTCCCTCGGGCGTTTTTACAACCACCGACATTCGCTTTCTGGCCGAAGTGAATTCTATTACATTCAGTATTTCGTATCGTAGTATCTCGCCTAGAGCTACGATTTCCACGTAACTAGGCGTCCGTGTATCGCACACGTAATTAAATGTACGTGCTCCATCCACTAACGCTCTTTCATCTAAAGGAGGGAGAATGTAACGTAAGTTAGATATACACACACACTGTACTGTCGTGCCAACACAAATATTTAAGTAGATGACATTTACCTGGAGATGCAGCGTGATAAATTATAGAATTATCTATTTTCTCGGGAATAACCGTATGACAAACCGACAGCATGATCATAAATTCGTGGAGCACAGCCGAGTGCTCCGCTTTCTTTTTATCAATAGGATTCGAAGAATCCCGCACGGACCTTCCTTCGACAATATCTTTAATTAATTCGCAACTGATATCGCTCGTGCTTTCATGGCCGTTTCCGTTTGAAGGATTTGGCAAACTATAAAATATTCACATTCGAGGAAAACGTGTATTTAAATGATCAATTGCTGCAGCAAAGAACGATACAGCTGGAATGAACTTACTCATACAGTTTTCCACCGACCGAACATCGTTTGAATTCCATAACGTTCTTCGTAAGAGTACCGGTTTTATCCGTGAATATGTAATTCACCATTCCGAGTTCCTCGTTTAAACTACTCGTACGAGCCATCGCTGGCGTATCCGTGTCCGCATGATACATCTCTATATCCATGTTAATAAATGTGGCTTGAACGAATCTCACCACTTCAAGCGTCACTTGCAGCGATATCGGTATTAAATTATTGAAGAGAATAATAAATGTCAAAAGATTGAACGCAAAGTTCTTAGCTAGTTCCTCTGCAACAAAGAAGATAGAAAATTAGAGTATCTCCGCGAAATTGTGCGCGACGAGAGCACGCACGTATGTGTTTACCTTGTAAACCCAAATACCAGAGGCTGTCTTTATTGGCGTTCGTCCATATAGCGTTGAATATCGCAGAAAGAATGCACAATATAAGAAGTATGAAAAATAGCATCAGTATCTGCGTGTTGATCAATCGATCGAGGGTGGATCGTTTCAACGGCGCTGTCGCGGTATTATTCTGCATGAGTTTCGTATCGTGCCCCGTGTATATAACTACGCCGAATATCCATCGTGTGTTCCGCAACATCGCGCCACGGAGTAACAATTGATCAGGCCCTAAAGCTACGCTCCTGTGGAAGAACAATACCGCTTGTGACATAACGACACATAGACGCATAGACGCACAACGAGATGCCGACACTTCAAGACAAGTTGAAAGACGAATAACAAACTGCGTACGATATTAGGAATAAAGCAACCTAGATATGAATGTAATTTCGTTAATATCAGAAACAAATAACGAGACGAATTGACGCAAGGAAAACGTGCAGCGAAACAAAGCGTACGATGTATTTAACACATGTATGTGTATGACATATGTTCTTACTGCTTATTGGTCTCTCGTAAGACTCCGTGGAACTCGTACAAATGCCTGTTGGGCGGTTCGCACTGGATGTTGGCGCGAAAATTCATTAATTCCGCGGTATCCAAAAGACTGGCAGTGTCGGGATGAGCCTGTCGGATCTTCAGATTGGTCTCGCCGTCCAGATTAGCGGTCTCTATGAAGGACATACCCTGCGGCTCCGACGACGACAACATGATCAAGTCGGCGGGGAAGAAAGTGTTGTTATGAACCTATACATATTAAAGAAAGCGATTCTAGCGATTCGAAGGACGCCGATTGATTATTACCAAACCAATAATCCTGACAAAAACGGAAAGCAACCTTAACCACATCGCCGACGGCCACGGCGTGCCACTGTATCCACTGCCAGCGCCCATCTCTCAGCACCTCCACCTCCCTCATATTTATTTCATCGTCCGCTCTGTGCCTTTTCTAAAAATTATCAGATTTTTCTTATTCACATAGAATGTCGGTACGAAGAAAACGCGACAATTAATTATGTACTAATATTATAAGTACGCACAACATCCTCGACTATCTCCTTTAAAGCGGACACGCTGAGGATGAAAATCAGTGGAACCAATGTTGTCCAGCGTCCTGTCGGAGACACATCTGGTATTTGCTAAATTAAAATCGGGAAGTATGTTAATAAACACTATTAACACTGCAAAATTCGAACGTAGCCTCAAGCACACAAGATTTAACGAGAACATACGGAATAAGAATTATTTTCTATATTAAATCTAGTTGTGAGAATATCTATGAAAAAATTGTGCTAAAAAATTTCAATAGTTTTTGTTCGCTGCACTCATTACATTTGTAAGATTTGTTGTAGCTTAACAGTATAGACTACCTGCATAAGTGCGATGAACAGGAAGAAACAGTTGCTGTAACGACGGAATTGCTCAAACAGGAATAAAGGTATGAACGACAGACATGAATACTTCGCAGTCGTAATGTGATTGTTTCTATATTTTGCAGGCTGATGAGGTGCATTGACAAAAATGACCCTTTCTTCACCGTCATTGTGTTGCGTAGGTAGCTGGTCGTCACCCTGCGATCCATCATTTCCCGCCCTTACCGGACCAACTATAAAACACGTAACAGTAAAATCTGTTCATTTTATGCGTATTTTTCGACGTTACTAGTATAGATATAAAATTTATATATTTCTATGATGGACAGTTATTTAATTTTAATTTTCTTTTTCATTAAAATCAAAATTATAATTAAAAGTTTGACAGCTACTTATTTTAATTTAAATAATAGTCGATAATTTTACATCTTTGATATTTTTTCTATAAAAGTTTCTCCATAAGATTTTTCGAAGATTCACTTTTTTTTCTGTTACAGAAATACACACTCGCAGTATAAAGGTCAATGCAAAGAAAAGAGTCACGCTACTTTATCAAAGATTCCGATCATAAGAATGTATTATGCCCAAGAAAATGACACTTGTATCGCGTATATATGGATATTTCTCTCTCTTATAGTCTCTGGTTGTATAATATTCCGCCTACGAGCAGTGAACTGACAGTTGTATTGCGACGTGAACAAAACGCAGGAAATGATCGCTATAAAAGTATCATACGCGCGGCACGCTAAACTTAGAAAATAAATAATACGGGACATAGATATTCCCGATGATGCACATCGAGCGCTATTTATTTTTTCTAACAATCTGCATTTGTCGTCTATCGCGCGTGTAAAATAATATTGATCTCAGATAAAATATTGTTATAATTCTTCTCTTCATTCCTTTGTTTCTAAAAAAAAATCATATATATTTAGGTTTTGTGATGAAAATCAAAATATAATAACTTTTACATATTTCATAAATTAATACAATATTTCTGTGTATATTGAGGGAAATAAAACAATATTGAAAACTGATTGATAATACATGAACTTAAAAAATGTAGTGTATATTTTTCTATTATTTATGTCATAGTGTCGCAATTTTGTAAATTTATCACAGATGCGAAAATTTGTAGCTACAATCATAAAGAGGATAAGAGATAACATTGTTACAACAAAAAAATAGATAAATGCTCTTATAGTCTTAACAAATCATTAAATAATTCAATCATTGTGACACATAGATTAGATTTCGTATAAAAAGTTGTTTTAAAATTGATCGATTGAGATTAGAGTCTCACACACACACATATAATGCCTGTATATGTAGGCGAATACCATACATTTATTACACGTGTGTATTTATAGCCAGATATATTTCTCAGAATTAATACAAGAAATATGCTTTCATAAAAAATTCTTTAATTATATCAGCACTATTATTACGAAAACGGTGTATTACGAAATAAATACTAGTATAACAGTATCAAATAAGAATGTTAATAGCTTAATTAAAATTATCGATACCTCTTTAAAAAGTACTTGACCGATAACGCTAAATTATCAAGCGTTCAGCATGGAAATTTCCCAACATGTACATATGCTCGATATATGTCGACCAAATTATTATCCACAATTATAAGCAATGATAAATTTTCAATATTTTTTATTCGAGCAATTTTTGCTCCGACTTACGGGTCTGGGCATGTAGATAAAGATGCACGCGGGATCTGAGCTCGTTGAACCACTGCATCAGCTTCGCGGCCGCAACTTCCATGATCGCTCGTCGTAAATGTCAAATCTCTCACACATACGTATACATATATCTCATATGTCACCGAGACGTGTACTACGTCCGTCCTGATTCATATTTAATCCCTGCGAATACGAGAGCGTCTCACACGTGCACGCGAGGCGGCACATCGGACAGGAAACAGAAAACACGTTCGCGTTAAGGCGCCTTTTTATACTGAATTATAACGCTCATTTTTAGCAAAAGACGTCATATGACCAAAAAATGACAAAAAAATTGATCTTTATTTTTAGTCACGCGATGTTTCTTAACGCTGAAGATGAGCGTCGAGCGTCGGTATGAATCGGCACCTTTTTCAGTCTTGGAGTAGTAATAGGTTAGATCGCCTCTATGTAGCACACACACAAGCCCCGGATAATAAATAATTCCCCTTAATCGCATCGATCGTCGCGACGCTCCACGACGCCGACGTCGAGGCCGATCGCGAGGCGTATAAGAGATACGTCGTTATTCGCCACCGCCTGCATTTCGCGTATAAAATTCGACACGACCTCCGCCACCATCGTTCCTTGTCGCATTTTTGAGGTTATGCCGCTCGAGCGTGATCGAGCCGACGTTCACGAACGACGAGAGGCGGCTTCCGCGGATAACAGCTGTTTTGCCGCGACTACTGTCATACACTCGCGGAACGAGCACCGAACGAGGAATGCGCCGCGCGCCTGCGAATGCTTTTTTCGTGTGAAAAAAAGATTTAACCGTACGCGTGAAACATCGTCACGCGACGACGACGCCGACGACGATTGACATCACGTGCTCTCAGCGCTGTGCAGTGATGCAGATTATACAGAGTGTTCCCGGCGTTACCACCGTCTTTCGGAAAGCTCGACCTGCTCGTATCTTCGAGCGTTTTTTTTTTCTCGATTATATATTCGGAATATATAGATATCTACTTATATTAGATACAAGATTCCGTCAAGAAATATTCATCTTCAGACAGATTGAAAGAGAAATTGACTTGATGTTAAAAGATAATGTAGCAGATGTGAGACACCATGTATAATGCGGCATGACATTTAGGAGCATCTGTTAAATTATTCACGACGAATAAAATCCTGTGTAATTAATTAAAATTAATTGACAAATAATAATGATGGAAGACAAATGTAAATTTTGAGAATTATCGCGAATGACGGAGCGCGATGCGAGATGTTTAATTATGCTGGTTATATTGATTTTCCAAACCTGTACCCGCCAACTCTACGGCGACGACATAACGGCGCACTACGCCATATGTTTTTATTCGGAAGATAACACAATTGCGTAATATATACGCGATAGTGGGGTGACACATAATCCAGGCGTTATATGTCTCATCTCTCTCACGACAGGCTTGCACGCGAAGCGTTTGCGCTCATTTATCCGACGATCACCTCGTTAAAACGTCACGATTAGCATTTCCGCCGTGTGCACATTTTGTTTTTCTACGCATTTAAGGCAAGTTATAGAATTATCCGTCCGTCGACGTATTATTGAAACTAATACTAACGTTAGTGCGTTATACTTATGTATGCAATTAGCAAACAATAGTGGAAAAGAAATATTTGCATTTATATTTGCGCTTATGAAAGGAAAATAGAATTGCATGACACACGCATTTTCAATCTTCTATTTCGTAATGAAAAGAAAAGAGATATTATAAAAGATGATTGAACATATTCAAAACGTTATGTCATTAAGAAAATTTACAATTTTGTTTACGCCGAGCTCTCTCTTTGATTCTTCGTAGATCGAGTTTCCGAATATTAGGGCAGTGCTATAAATATATGTACGAATCTCAGTAAAACTGAGAAAAGATTGTGTCATAGGAACAGCGAAAGCGACAGAATCCGAATTATTTATAAAGCGAGTATCTCATTCGTATCTCAGTCCTCGCATTTTAACGATACGATATCAAATTTCTTTCTAAAAAGTTATTTTATGTTTTCTCACGCACAATTTGCACCGATATTCACGAATTAACTTTGCAACAATTCAATTAAATCCGAAAACGAAATCAGTCGTTCGTTCGAACAAGTTTCAGACGCGAATATTTCTTTCCTACTCCAGACAATGGCATCTCTCAACGCACCATGCAACCTCCTATATAATTCTTTCACTTTCTAAAAATATTCTAAGAAAACACTTTAATCTTGCAAAAATCGCGCAGGCGAAACTAAAAACCTAGACAAACACGGCATCTCGTCCCCGACGAGATCGATCGAACGAGCCCTCTTTCAAGGAGAGAAGCCAGGTCTGTAGCACATCCGGCCGCCCGGCAATCGATCTCTCGCACCTTTCCCCACCGTATGAAATAGGAAACGTTTCCTTATGCACTTACGTTACTTCCGCACGCAATTTTCTCAACCATACGACACGGCACGGCACGGCACGGTACGCGGTACAGTCGACTCTCTCCCGAGTCGGGATAACGATCCGTCCGAGAGCGTCTACTACGTCATCGCACATCGGAAGGAGCCTCCTCTCTCTTGCCACACCCCTGCCGACGACGATGACACGTCGGTCGTTCGGCTACGTACACGTGCGTCGTTAGCGCGCACACGCGCCGCGACATCGATCGCGTTTCCGGGAAATCCGCACGCGGGACGCACCGCCGTTTAAATGCGGCGTGTCCGATGCGGCACCCCAGGATGCTCTCTCTCTCTCTCTCTCTCTCTCTCTCTTTCTCTCATGACGATCTCCGCGTCCCTTGGCTGGCACAGGATCGACCGTTTTTTTCGCACCGCGACGCAATCCCTTGCATAGTGTGCCCGTAGCTGCGGAAGCATCGAAGTTAGTGATAGCTGTGATAGCAGAAATGGAATATAGCCGTCTTTAACTCTTTAATCGTGATTTGTAAGGCAGGATAATTTTGAGGAAAATGTCCAAAGATTTTAGAAAAAAAAAGAAAAAAACTATATCGTCGAGATTGTTCCATCTCGTGGTTTAATTATTTCTTTTCATGGTTTCTTCGTCATTCGATTATTTTTGCGCGAGGCTTGGCGCCTGCAGTCGATGCGGCACTGCCCGAGGGATGTCCGGGCAAAATGCGTCAGTGAAATGTTCACGTGTTGTATCGTAAAACGCATGCGCTCATCGACGGCAACAAGTTGGTGTCAGCACCGACCGTGCTCTCCCCGAACGCAACCGGGGCTGCGTTCCGGAGCCGAAGCGTGGAAGAGCGTGTGATGGCGTGATGACTATATAAGTCATCGATAGGCCAAGGACACACCGGCAACGCGACACAACGAGGTGGTTCTCTCCACTACGACTACTTCGACGGCTCGTTCGGCAAACATTTTACGAGATAGAATCGAATCTCTATTTTATGTCTTGAGAAAAATATGATTTTTATAACACATCGAAATGTTAGCGTGCACACATTTAATTGAACATTTTAAGGAGAAACCTTTAAGAGTGGAGGTTTAAAATAATTTAATCTTATAATATGAAATCTCTCTCTCTTGAATTTAATCTTATACTTCTTGCAAAATTTAAATTTTTTTTAACGAAAATATCGGAGCACTCTAGTAGCTTTCGTTGAAATTGAGAATTTGGATAATGTTATTTGTTCGCTTTAGAGATTAGAGTTTAGAGATTAGTTGCTAGTATAGTATAAGCTCATTATAAGTATCCTCTACTTTGAAATTACGTACGCATGTACGCGCTGAATGTCTTCAACGGATTAATTTACTCGAACTTACCCTCGGAAGTCGACTCCGGCGAGCCGGTCTCCTGAAGCTCGATGTGCTCCCGCGTTCTTCGTCTGCTGCTACTACGCGTGACCGGATCCAGACGGAGGCCGATGTTGTCGACATTGTCGATGTCCCCGAGATCGATGGGGCTGCCGATGATGAAGGGCCCGGTGGGTTCTTGTTGCGAGCCGTCGTTCGCCCGATTGCTCGCAGGTGACACATTGTTCCGAATATCGTTGTCGTCGATACCGTTGTTGCTGATAGTGCTGTGCAGGGGCGTGCCATCCATATGAGGTATGGACGAGAGATCCGGCGGTGTGAAGGGTCGCAACGGGCCAGGACTGGGAACCCGGGGGTTCCCCCTGGCAGGTTGCATTGACTGTGCCGGCGCCTGAAACAAGCCGACCAATCTTTATACGTGATCTGTCATCTAACCGCATATCACGCGTGAAATGCGCAAATTTGATAGAGAAAAAACGATACGCGTGAAAAAAATTAAAATTAAATCCATTTGAAGGAACTGCCTTTGCAAATTTTTTTCATTTCTTAATTGCTCATTCACCTTATTTTAATGTGTGTTTCTTCTTCTATTTCTGATACTTGTGTCGGAATCTATTTATAAAAACCTGTTACAATGAAATTGGAGATCGTCTCTAATTAAACATGCGACGACATTCCTTCGCGGTGATACACAGATCGTATAAACACATCGCACGTATATATGTAATAGAACGTATCTATATAGAATATATCCGACGACCCTGAAAGGAATTGTACTCGCCGGTCTCACGTACATCACGGTTCATTCAACCACGATTGTTTCGTCGTATACCTCATGCATGATATCGTAGTTCCATTTCTAGAAACATTCCGTCTCGACAAGGTAAAACTGATTGAGCCGCGGTGACCCGATTTATACGTTTCTTTAAATTGTCCGGAATTGGCAGCTCTCGAAGCGAAACTATTGAGTCACGCAGACGCGAACAAAGGTCCAAGTCCAAAAGTATTCTATAGAAATCCAAATTATAACCGCGTTCTAGATGTCAAAAGCGATAGGAATATTAACTTCTTTTTATTGCGATATCTTTTATATGTTTGATCCAAATCTTTATAAATATATTTGCAGAATATTTTCTTGTATTATAACTAGACATCGGATATTTTATGCAGAAAACATTTTGACATATATATCTTGCATATATAATGCATATTATTTTACATATATTTTGCATAGAAAATGCATATTGGTATATATTGCAGTATAAATATGTTGGATATTATAAATAACCTAAATCTTAGTTATTAATTTTCTTTTCCAATAATAAATTTCTGCATAAAAAATCCGATGTCTAATTATAACGTCGCGACGCGTCGATGGGAGAATAAAAAAAATTTTAAAAACTTCAAAGCTCTTTCAAAGATAATCTCATAAATAATTGAGTGAGATAACAATTATTTGAATTAACATCGCCATTTATTTCTAGACTTAACAATAAATGCAAAAATACGTTGCGTGTTATTAGGTTTGTCGTAAAATTATATTTGACGATACAAATAACGCTGATGATTCATAGCGACGATAATAAAAAACAGTACTCAACAATAACACATGCAAATAGCTCATGGGTGTGTGTGTGTGTGTGTGTGTATCACATTATACACGTATGTTTGACTTATGCGAATGTAAGCGAAATCGTTCCAGAACGCAGCGCACAGAATATCATTGACGACGAATACGGCGAAGTAATGGGTATATTTAATTAGATAACCTTGTAACGTTTCGTATAATGAATTTTTTAAGAGAAGAATTATATTTAAAAAAAGTAGCGTGTCTCCTTCGGAAATGCGAGTTTGTTTTTCAACGAGATACGAGATCGATCGCGCGCATTTCCACGGTCGCAATTTCCAACAATAACGATAAGGAATCTTCGAAACAGTAACGTCGAAGTAGTATTACGTAAGCTTCGACGAACCTATCTTACGATGATTACGTGTATTGGAGCTAAAACTCCGGTGCAACATCGGAGAATCTCATATGTCTTTTTGTTATCTTTAATTAAACCGAGATACACAGTTTCGTTTGAATATTTGACTTGTATATCTCGGCTTAACTGACATGCAGCAATAATCTCTGATGGATAAAATCTGGATATCGTAATGGTTTTACCTCAAAAGACCCGAGGAATTTCTTCCTTAACGGCTGGAACCGGAGGGAGACTCATTGTGCTTTTCCATTGCTGCTGTTCGTAATCAGAGATATGCATAAGCATTTCGCTATTAATAATACATGCTAAAGTCCGACACTGGGACCGAAACGTACAATAAATAATTACATTAATCAAAAATATTTGCGCATTTCTTACCACGCTCGACTCCTAATTAGCCCGTTCAAAACCTTCGTAATTTAGTCTATACGAGAGCCTTTACTTTACTAATGTTATTATTATATTTAATAACCGCGATGGCATTTCAAATAAAACGCGGATCAAAGATAGATAAACATACGTGAAATAAAGATTGGAAACATCGCACACAATGAAAAAAATATGTTTTGCAAGGACGTTCTTCGTCTTAATCGCTCGTTGTGCAAAATCGTGATAATTCGTTCCGCAAATATGCACGAGAAATACATACGATGTCGAGATAAGTCGGGCGTTAAGTTCAGTTTTTCCGTAAAACCGCGTGACATAAACAAATATACGGGTATCAGTAAAACGCTCGGACGAATTTTACATGAACGTTTTTTCATGAATTTAGAATTTGCTTTGACGAAGGCATGTTCGATTACAAGCAAAGCTTGTACACAGCAAATCTATCGCCGGCTATACTTTGCAAACGGTATTCTCGATTACATAAATTCGCATCGTGTATTTAGACGATTGAATATTTTTAGCCGGTCTAGATAGAATGAGATAAACGAGTAATTATTGTGACACGGTGGATGTAATAAATCTTCTCGATTATACTTTATATTATTTGAGAGAAAGAGACACAACGAAATCATTATTATCATATTTTATATCTATGATAATAGATTACTCACTACTATTAAACGCGTCGTCCGAGGCTGATTTTTGAGCCTCGTTTTGAAATCTCCTCTAATTGGTTCCTCGTCTTGGCCCGTCAGACTTATTGCCTCGCCTAATCGTTGATTCGCGACTGATAATAATTCATCATTTGGGAGACTTGCCAAAAAGATTAAATAAGCCAAGTAAACCGCGCGATGATTGTCAGGAATTGTTTCATTAGATACTTCGCACACTTTGATGTAACACGTTAATGCGCATATAACAAAGTACATGCGAATATTTGGAAGTAATATTGCCGTTCATTAATCGTTCCGATATCATCGTGATAAAGATAAAATAGAAGATAGATTTCCGACGATTCGATAAATATAACTTTAATCTCCTTTTCGCATAAATTCGCAGATATGATGGAAGACTTTTGTACGATTAGATATGTATGCTGATTAATAAAGACGATTGTCGTTCAGTAGTAACAGCGAGAAAGTGGTCAGACAAAATTTGGTTGAAAACTTTACTTTCATCGCAAGATCACTGAATTTTTACGATCAAGAGGGAAAAAAGAAGAAAATGTAAAGAAAATGTCTACTTTTGACTAAAAATTAAAAAAAAAATTATCGTTTAAGGCACTTTTCATCCGTGAAATCAGTGTTTTACATTCTTTTATAATTTTTAATTTTATTTCATAAAAAAAGAATAATTTAAAATGCTGACTATGCTCACTTAATTTCACTTGCATTAGAAATGATTGCAGCTATGATTTATTAAAGTCCATTTAGAGGTCTATTGAAACCAATTTAAGTCCAAGCATCAATAATTGCAGCACATGTTCGCAATAATTTTATAAAAACAAGTTTCTTTGATGGAGAATCATCAAACGACTATAAAGCATTATTTATTGTAATCAGGAAAAGGCACTAATCACTGGAAGAAAAATTGACAATCATCGGCATGCACTGTTCGACACTGCAAGTAAAACTGCACTCGCGCGCGCGAACCGCGTCGATTCGATTCCTTCCGTGAATTTCTGCCAATCGTGGGCGTCGGAAAGGAGTCGCCGTTCATTTATGTTAACAACGAATGTTGCAGAAGTTCGAATTTCCTAATCATCGTGTAGAGGATACCGAAATGATGACAGCGGCATCGGACGCGCAGGAGTGGCATTTTCACGGGAGGAACGTCCACAAGTCACTGTTAGAAATCCAACGTGATAGCAGCGAGGTACGGCCAATAGGAGCGAGCGAACCGATCGATAGCGCAAGACACGAAGTTTCGACCTGATAAGATCGAAATTTCTATGGCGCGATCAGGCTGTCTGTTCGTGTATATCGTTGTACCGAGACTGTCGCAAATTCCTGCGGCTGTCATCGATAGACAGACCTTCTTGGGATGACTGTCCCCCTCAGCAATCATATATCTCTTTGCAACTAATATAATGAAAACAAAGAATTGCGTTTTGCAATTTGCAATTTTCAGAAAAAAAATAAAACTATCATTTTTTTTTCCTAGAAACCATTAGACATTTTATATTTCACAAAACACTAAATTGCGAGACAATATTTAGCATAATTATTGCATAATAAAAAATTATTTATCTAGGCATTTAAAAAAAATCGATTCTTTATTTGAAAGAAAGTGCGGGAACAAAACAAAGGAAGTAATAACAAATTTGTACAAAAGATAATAACAAACTGAAGAAGATTAATTTCCAAACCTGACTTAGATCTCAGACTTATGAGTTCTAATTATTTCTATCCCCGTGATTGAATATGACTCCATGCGACGCCATAAAAGCATTGATGACCTAAGTCCTCAATCAGATAAAATTTCATTGATTGTCGAGTCATACGATTCTATTAACCTTTATACGCGCGAATTATAATTCTGTGTCTTTAATAAATGAAGAGTACGTTCAGGATTATTTCATACATTGCTTATAAATTATTTCTTCGTTTAAACTTAGATAGAACTTCGATCGTTCACTATCCCATTAAGCTATAATTTCGAGTGATTATTCTGATTTACAAATTGAACAGATCTAAAATAGAGGCTATAACTACAATTTATTCTCGTCATAAATAGCAATAATAGCTCAATACGAGGAAAATTACATATGCTGCTTCTCAAAGACCTACGACAATTCCTGCAGTAGCGAGAAAGGCACATATCCGCAGCATGAAACATCAATAACGCAAATACGATACCAGGTGGAAAGGGTGGAACGTCACGATGAACAGAAGCGTGATGATAGAGTGCAAAATGGTCGATATTATCGACGATGCTCCTTTCGCGACAAGGTCATCATAGATCGTCCAGGATCGTTGGCGGTAAAGAAACGTTGAATAATTTAATTTTATCGAGTTGATAATGAGAACCGCGCGAAGCGCGGCCTCTGCGTCATTTCGCTCCGTTCTCGGATGTATTATGAAAGGATGCCCTTTCACAGGAGCGAATGGGTGTCATTAAAACACAGATGTCCCCTTCTGAAAAGAGCATTCACACTCAGCAGCGACCGATTGTCGGAAATGTCGGCTCCCCAGAGTGATGCTCTTTTTTCGCGTGCAAAATAGCGAAATACCTTGTCTCTAGCGAAGTTTCTTGTCCGACTTATCGAGCTAACCGATCGCAAATTAACACTTCCGTTATGTCGCGATGCTAATGAGCCGACGTAATTAACGTGATATGGAAAACGCGATGCGAAAGATGATCTCCAGGATCGTGCACAATTTTTTTTTCCCCTTTCAACGTAACGCGAGGACTTAATGACTTGTGTTCTATTAATTCGCGTATTAAGCGTTAAATTGTTTAATTTTTTTAAAACGTGCTGCAAATTGTGTATGTTTCAATTATTATATAATTATTATTGTTTCAATTATTATATAATAAAATATTTCATATATATATATATTTTCCTACCACAAATTATTTCACGATATTTGACATTTCGGATCTGACGAATATTAAACAAGAATAAATTCTAGGATCAAACAAAATCTTTTAAATCGAACATGAGGATACGAAGAGGCGCGGCTATTAACCTGATCGCGTACGAGCATTGATTCCACAAAAAGGTGTGTACTGTATATGTGTACGTGTTTGCAATTGATAATGATGCGAATCTATCGATAGGCCGCACGTAATGCCACACCCTCTCTCGAAATGAGGCCGCATGACCTTTGCTATTATCAGACAGAGCAAAATTAGTGCAAAGGATTGCTACTTCAGAACGAATATCATCATTATCAACTATTTTGTCGCAAATTTTATGATCGCTATCTCCCTCTATCTCCTCCATCTCCCTCTATCCTTGCTACGAACAAAATTATCCGTAAACATTAATTGTAATATATTTATGTAAAAATCTTCATCCTATAACAATATATTTAATTTTAATATATATATATATATATATATATATATATATAAAATTTGCAATAAATTTTTTTACAGCAAAAATTGCACACTTCTCGGACGAGTGTAATCAGTGAAGGATAGAAAAATCAAAGCAAGAAAATTCCGCGCAGTGAGACAGATAACTAAAACTCACTCGGAGTTAATATGCAAGTTCGCCCACAGCAATAAACAATCGCGCTTACGAAACTTCAACCGTATATATAAGTCGATTATATAACCCGCCGCTGCTACCGCGCAACACGTCTTTGCTCACGTATTATTTCTGTAAGCACAATCCGCAAATTTAAATCTACAACTTGAGACTCGCGTGACATTACTCGTCACGTCATCCGTCACGGAAATTCGTGCGTGCGCTTTCAAAAAGAAAGAGAGAGAAAGAGACAATAATCTTTTCAACACTCCACGTGGCGATCTTTTCGGACAGAAAGATTTTATCGGACATTTGGGTCAGAGCCGCACCCCGTAAAATCACACAAAATTCGTCGACCCTGTCCGGTCGCCATATGTCATTTATCTTTCTGTCTATCTTTGCGAGCTAATGAAAAGCAATTGTTGACATTGGGATACGCCCAGTCCGATGATTATCTGTTATGCTATTCCCGAAAATATGGTATTCGCGGAAGAACCACGCAAACGTAAATCAAACGAATAGCTACGTCATCGTCAACATAAGATTGGCATGATTAAACAAATATGCTTTGAGAGTAATGTAATTTCATTGTATTGATTGCTTTTTGAAAAATAATCACGACTCTACGGATTTAATTTATTTATATTTATTAAATTAATTTAATTTCGAAAATGTGTTTACCCTAGATTTTTGTGCAGATTTTTACGGAAAAATGGACTTTTTGGACTTTCGCGTTCTTCTAATTTCTCAATAACTCAATTATTGTAAATTGGCTTAAATCGTGCGTGTCGAGAGCTCAGCAAAGAGTACTTGTGAAACTGGCACTCGCGAAACATTTCGATTGCCAACTCCAACAGACAACTGTAAAAATTACCTGAAAAAAAACAGGTTGAACACGAGAGGCAGTGTCGAGCAACACATGGTATGAATACGACTACGAGTGACTGAATTTAATTCTGTAAACATTGAATAGTTCATTCGCGTGGAAAATTGAATTTGAACCCGTCATTACTTGTTACTCGCGTTGTATCATTTGCTTTAAGCAATTAATATTCTAACTTCAAAGTTAGCTGTGAAATTTATATTTAACACAGTGTTCTTTTTCTCGAAATTTAATGCAATTGAAATAAATTACTAATAATATCATGGTTCACTCATCTTTGCACACTTTTCTATGTATTTTTTTAGCCTCAGTTCGTATTTTCACAAAATGTTGAAAATTAATTTCCTGCGAGAATCGCATAGATACATTTATGTACTCTCATTTAATTACTCCCTTTAATCAGTACTTCACATAAATTTGACACGGGAGACGCGGAGAGAGAATAACTATGATATTCATGTCATCATAACGGCCGCTCCTATTCTTCATAAAAATAACCCAACGCAATTGGAACATACAGAATGGAAAGTTGGGTCATGTTTAGCTCATGCAAAAAGAAGGCTTCCCCGTATCGCATGATTTTAGTATTAAAAATACGTGGATAGGATGACAAAAAAAAACCACGCTAATTAATTTACGCAGAACATCACTTAATAATAATGAGCATGATATATATACATACACATGAAATATTTTGTAATTAGAATAGAGTGAAGTTTTGTTTGGGACAGTATAACCCCAAGATCAGATCGTACACTCACGCACATTCAAAATATAATATAACAATTATAACCTAAGCAAAATCAAGATATGTGAAAAAAAGAAATATAATTATATATTTAGTATAGATGAATTAATTTCGCAGCAAAACAAGATAGATATATAAAAAGCGCAATTTTATTTTCGCTTCTCAAGTTTCAAGAGACGCGATGTCAAACGACCTTTAAAAGCACCGATCGCATCTGTAATTTCACGCGACAATAAGTTTTACAGATAACAAAAAACAAGAAATTATTGAGTAGAAATGATGACATGGAACTGCGAAGCTGTATTGGAAACCGATCTAAATTTCATATCACAATTGAAACATTTTGCGATAATGCTCCGGATTATCTCGTCGCGCAGAACACGGAATTATCGTTCGATTAATTTATACTTCGTTGTTTTATAATCAAGAGTTATACCAGCTCTGATGTAAAGTGCGGCTCTGATGTAAAATCGGGCTTGGATTTTTCCGCAGGAAGTAATTTTACGCTAAGCATGCGAAGCATTCTCGAGACTGTAAGTCATATGGTGCCCCGGATTTAATGCAATGGCCGTTTTTATCGATCATTCAGGGTGTAGTTATTTCAAGGCTGCGGATTCAGGCTTCTGAATGAAAAAAACGATGTAGCGACTTTATCGATACACGTAATGTATGCTTAAGACTCGCTATATCGAGGGAAAGGATCGGTGCTTCGACAACATATTATTTGCACGAGCGAAACCGCTGCTCGTGTCCTCGTTCAACCAAATATGAAGTTAATAATATTCAATAGAAGGCATCGATACGCTCGAGACATTAAAAACGTTAATAATTGCTTCAAATCGTGAAACTGCAATACTCTATATAATTTTACGATATTTATTTTAATTATTCAAATAATAATTGCGCTGCATAAATTGGAAATTTATCTCCCTTATCGCGATCGATATTACAAATATTCAATATTTTGGTGAAAGATAGAATCATGATACTAATGATATTCAATGCAAATTGCATAAAGATAATGCATCGAATTTAAATATGCCCGGCTGTGCTTGCACAAAGACGCTGCAGGTACGTCAGGTCAGAAAGATCGATGCATTATGCAACAAGTAGTCAGTTGCCAGTGACGTTATGCTTGGGGCGATAATTGCGAGAAAATTTCACAAATATTCAGGCGAAATTGCCGATAGAACACACACATTCGCGCGCAACTGTGATGGAATATCGGGCATGTCCTTGATTCTATCAATGGCGAACATTTACGATAAATTTATTATCCAAACCGTTTATGAGACAATTCAGTTGTCATTGTGGAAGATGAAAGACAAACCGTTAAACGCTTGCTGTTCCGAAAAGAATGCTTTAATAACCATTTATTTTAATGATAATTATAGAGAATAGATTATTCTTTAATTGTTATCAAAATATTTTATTAAGAGAGAGAAAAGAGAGTGGATTCTCTTTCTCTCTCTTCTCTCTTTGTCAAACTATATTAATTTTTATCTTTCCATTATATTTGCATTGTATTACGTATTTTATGTCTAATTTAATATTGATGATAAGAATTTTTAAAGTTCAAGCTTTTTTCACACTCAGTCTTAAAAATGTAAACTAAATCTCCATTTTCTCATTCAATCTCAATAATACGTAATATAATACGTAATATAGAACACGATAGTTTAGAGGCACTTTGTATAAGCGTAAAGTTAGTTGACATATATTAATGTGTCATATACGAGTATATTTCATAGTAAAGCTTTAAAAAAAGAAATAAACGCATTCTCTGAATTATTACGAAGTATTATTCTCCCATGCATTGTACTAAATGTGTATAATATGAGAAATCTATTCATGACATCATATCAAATACGCGTAGGCCGTTTTAAAAGGACGACAAGAATGTCAAGGATAACGCCTAATAAATATTTACAAGTGCAGTTATTCATTGGTATGCGTGTTCCTGTTTCAGCGAGTATTCAAAGTATAGAAAGTGAAAAAAATAATGTTATTTTAACAGAACATATTTATCATATCTCGAAAATAAGCAGCTATTATTTCGATAAACACATTGGCGGATTATGAACAATTAAATCTAAATAAATCAGAACACGTATTCAAAATCCTATATGTATAAAAAGTAATTGAAAAAGAAGTTAATTAAAAAAAAAAAACTTAAAAAAACTAAAAAAATGCTTATTTAAAGAAAAAAAAAATCGCTTTATTCATGTCGCAGTTAAGGCCACATCTGCTTTAAATCCGCCACTGACACTTACATATCGCAGGCAACGGGCGGTCTCACACAAGATACGCGTCCTTACGTGGGAGCCCTTCGACCTATATGTTGTGCACTTGACATCTTCCAACGCCGCGCTCTAACCTCAAATTCCGTCACACACATATGCACACACATTCACGCGTTATAAGGGAAAGACAGAGAACAGAGCAGAGAAAGCGAGAGAGAGAGAGAAAAGGAGCAAACAAACAACTCACCCGTGCGTAGTCGCGTGTCCGCATTGACTATGCCGTCGCACACATCCCGCCAACTCGTCAGCATTTCACGGCGTCGGGAGATAAATCCGCGCGTACTCCAAGGAAACGTCACGCACGCACGCACACGAACGCGCTCACCCGCGCGCGCGTGCGACGTGCGACCAGTTATCTCGCGGGCCGCAACGCGTTCGGCCGCATGAGAGAAACGCACGTCGTTCGAGGGAGAGATGACAACGACGACGATGGAAAGGATTCGCGTCGCGATTCGAATCGCCGCGTCCGACGACACGCGCGCGCGAAATTCGCGACGGCAAACTGTTGCGGGAATTCGCGAACGCTCGTCACGAAGCCGCCCTCCGTTCGAGCTTCGATCCCTCGTTGCTCGTCATAGGCGAGATATGTCCCGACTAAACTTAGAGACCGACACCGTAAAGACCGCTTCGCCTCGGCAGCGATACTATACGCGGAGACATTTATTATTAACTCTCTCTTCGGGGCCATAGGCGGGAAACACGAAGCACGGCCGCCTGCTCGCTCGCGGCGATGAGATGCGAGATCCGCGCGCCGCGCTGTCGGCTGTCGGCCGACGCCGAACTCGCGCTCACCAGGTGGCAGCAGCTGTCAATCGATTGAGGACTGTGTTCGAGAATCTATCGTCGAAATCAACTAGCGTCCGATCGACCAATCAGGATGAAAGATTTCTTTATGTCTGATTGGTCGATCGAACTCTATTCTAACCCGACAAGTACAGTTCTTGAACACAACCAATGTTGAAAATTGAGACTCGGTTGAAAATTTTATAATGCAATTCTGGGTATAAAACCTGTTTTATTTTATTATATATATAATAAGAAAATCTCTAAATTTATAAAAATAGATCTCGTGATCTGTGTTAATAATGATAACGATTATTTTTGCAAATAAAATTCCAGTCGCAAAAATTAATATTTTAGTGAAACATCTACTGGTAGATTATTACTTAATATAAAATTTTAATTTATAGTGCAGTTTCTCTCAGATATCAAATACTAGAAGATTTGAAAGGTAATTCTATATATAAAATATAATCTCAACACATTTCCATTAAGAAAAAAATTTAATTTTGAATAAAGCAACGTCTTTATGTGTATAGATTATCCGCCTGACATGCTAATAGAGTCAAATTTCACAACAATTGGAGTTTTTGTCAATACAAGAAGTTACATACGTTACGAATCTGTTCTCCGATATGTCGGATTTCCGGAATATCATTAATAAATTAAAAAATCATCCATGGGTACGTTTACTTTTATTATTATATCATTTATATAATACTGTCAGTTGAAACGAAGTATAATAATGAATTTGTACGATATATGTATGTATATGACATGCAACACAGAAGTGTCGAGCAGTATTTAAAAATGGCCGCGATATCGCGTGCAAGACGTTAGAAACCAGTTTGATCGCTGTCAAAGTAAAGTTACGATTGATATATATCATCCCAGCGAAACACGTCAATGGCCCGTCTTATTTATAGTATTCTTTCAATCGGGCCTGCCAAGTATTTTGACGTAAGATCAGCCGGATGCGATTTCACATCGTCGAGATACAGCGCTATTACGAGAATCGCGAGCACGCGTTTTCGTCGAGGCTGATTTTATTCTGTCGGGGAACGTAAGATTGTTTTTGTGTCGCTCGCGCCTTCTTTCTCGCATATTCTCCAGGTAAATAGAGCCAGAAGCAATTAACGTAAGACCAATTCAACGCGATCGGCTGCGATTATCGTTGACGGTGTTAGCGTGTGTCAAAAGTAGCGTTTGCCACGAGAGTCGCGGAATCGAATAGTGCGTAGTTTTGTAAGCGAAAGAGAAGAGAACGGCGATGTCTCCCGGGATTAACGGTGGCCCCCGCAACACGGGCACCCTGCCGAAAAGCAATCGAAGGAACGATAGAAACCGAGAGCAGTCCGCCGTTAATCAGCAGCTCGCAAACCACTCGGCTTATCACGGCCACCCGCAGCATTTTAACAATTTGGTAAATTCACCAAGAGAGAAATTAGCTTCTTTGTTACTCTCTCTCTCTCTCTCTCTCTCTCTCTCTCTCTCTCTCTCTCTCTCTCTCTCTCCTTATTTTTTTAAAGTAAATTATCAGGTGATATATGTGCGTATGCAAGTACTAAGAAAAAAACATACAGTGCACTTCTTGTCATTATGTGACAAGACTCTACATTATGTGACTTTTTTAAATAATTATTTTTATCACAAAAAATAAAGATTACTATTAAATTTTATTATTTTAAGAGTTACTACCAATTATCATTTGTAATTGTTATAATTCATTTTCTTTTTGTACTTTGTATAAAATATTTTACAATTTATTACAAATACAATATTAACAAATACAATAGTTAATACATAATATTTTACAATTTATTATAATTCAATATTACAATATATTACAAGTAAGAGTTGAGAGGAGAGAGACAAGAGAGGAGAGTTGCGCTATAGAATCATATAAGTAAATAATTGTAAAGAAATAATTATAGAACGTGTGTACAGAGATTAAAAGAGAAATCAGTTCAAGAGTTAAAAAATATTTAGCAACACAAGATGTTTGAAACTTACTGACAGGGATATGCTATTAAGCTGCTTCTAGCAGTATCGAATTCAATCTATTAATAGGCTATAGAGTAGTGGGGCGTTTCTTGCTCTAAGAATACTCACAAAAGTGAAACCCACATTGGTAACCAGTAGAGCTACGGACATTGTTCTAATCACTCTACTTACTTTAACTTTGTTTGTGCACTTGCATAAATATCTTACCTATGTAAAAAAAATTTTTTGTTAGTTTCAACTGAGCTGGCAATCACTGAGTGAGCGTGAACGTGAACCAAGAATATCAAGAGCAGCAAAGAACAGCAACACAAGATCAACTTCCTCTTTATTGCCTTCATATTTTACCACATACCAAGACTTATCTGAGTTTGGTGAATATATATATATATAAGTCTCAACACATTTCTTCTATCACGGTAAACATTATTTGTAAAATCCACTCGTTATCACAGCATCGCATAGCTCAGCAAGTCAGTGCAATTATAGTACAGAAGAGTACATACCTTGGCTAAAAATGGTACCACCTATTGATCCTAGAACTCAATCACCACCACGATTACCACAAGAAACTAAGCCTTCCAATGTGAATAAGATGGTAAAACTATACTACATTAACTGTAATTTAATATCTTTTTTGCAAATGATTATTATAATCTTGATTTTATTATTATATTTCTCAAAGCCTAATAGAAATGAAGTGGAGAGCCGTTTAAGTCAGATCAGGGACTATATTAGAATCACTGGAACAATGATGGAATCTCTTAGTCAATCCTCTGATCTCGTAAGTATTACATGTGCAACAGTAACATTGTGTGTGTGTGTGTGTGTGTGTGTGTGTGTGTGTGTGTGTGATATTTTTAATATTTTATATTATAATTTTGCTTAAATTGTTTTTCAATTGTTTTCAACAGTAACTATAATTATTTTATAGCGCGCACAAGTCCAGAAAGAAAAGTTAAGTAGAATGGTGGAGGATCTTCAAGATAGCGAGACAAAGCTATCCAAATTATTGGAGCAATATCATAATCACGGAGTTTCTGATGAGGTTATTAGCATTTAATAGTTATTGAAACATTGGCGATAAACTATGATTTTTTTAAGCTAAATATTTTTTTTTTTTTGCATAGAACGGCGAAAACGGAAGAGAAGACGTAGATGAAGGCGGCGACGCTAATAGAGCGATGCGATTACGGAGGAATATGGAAGAATATCAGAACAAACTCGCACAATTGCAAGAGCAACAAGCTAACTTGATGGGCATCCAAATGCGCGTCAGAGAAAGATTGAATGAGGCACGTC
The DNA here is from genome assembly GCA_949152495.1 of Lasius fuliginosus. Classification (NCBI taxonomy): domain Eukaryota; kingdom Metazoa; phylum Arthropoda; class Insecta; order Hymenoptera; family Formicidae; genus Lasius; species Lasius fuliginosus. The sequence goes on along the minus strand of OX424452.1, from coordinate 7,313,312 downwards.
AAGCGCAACAAATGCTTCTGCAACAAGAGGATCAGAATACATCTAATTCGGCTACATGGGAAGACAATCGCGCATCTGTACCGGATCCGACTAAATTCGAACAACTCGAATCGCAAACGGCGGTGCTAAAAGAAAAGTTAGCATCACTTCAAACAAGGAAGAAACACATGGATCATCTTGTAGCGGAATTACAAGCTCTAGAGGCATCTTCTGTCTCTGACAGAGGCAGTTGTGTTAGTTTTACTTTTTATTCTTAATGTAACATAAATGACAATCACATATTTATAATATACACTTCAAAATTTAACTCCATAATTTTTACATAATATCTTTTTTCATCTATTATAATATTGATGAAAGCTGACTACTACTGTGTCTATTCTAGGAAAAATATATATTTATCTCTAACTCATATTTAAACAAATAATTTGATAAAATTTCGTGTTTATTCTAATAATTCTGTGTAGTATTCACTGAATATTTGAAAATTAAGCTAAGAAATTTTATTAAAAATATTCTGATCTTATTGGCTCGCTACATAGGATATTGCATCAATTTTATATTTGCGAGATGTATATTTATGTATTCTACAAATAAGTTCCTATTTAATTATTATTTATTATTATTGTATTTGTATTGTCCAGCTTCCTGAGGGCGCAAGAAACACAATTGGAGATAAAGCCGCGAAATTAGAGGCGATGAAAGCGCAGCTCGCACATATGAAAACTATAATGGAACACACCACAAGAATCCGCGAGTCTTTGGATTCTTCTTCCGAGCCTGAACAAGATATTGATGTGAACTGTGAAGGTGCAGCAGACATTGGGATTACCGAGGAGATGGCGAACATTTCATTTGAATCCCGAAGCGATAGCGACGACGTCGGAAAAATTCGAAACTCTATTCCTACAATTGAAGATATACAGGTAATAAACAGCGGTCATAATATTTTTTAATATAATGTGTAAATTGCAACATTTCTCTTTTCTCTAGACCGTAACACGAGAGCTTAAGGAACAATCGGCTTTGCTTCAATCCGCGCGAGCTGATTTACAACGTTTAGCCGCAAAGCAACCATTATCCGCTACCCATTCTGCTTCCTCCTTTCCATCTTTAAGCCCGCCTCCAGCGCTTATACCTCTAAATGCAAGCGAAAAGAAGCAGAGTAATAATGTTAGTACAGAGACTCAACCCATGCAAGCGAAAAGACGTCAACTGGAAGATTTTATAAAAAAGGTCTGAATTTCATATTTTTATAGGTCTGTTCGTTTTCGCTGCACTAGGCTGAACTGGCTGCACTAGTTCAGAGTTTATCTTTTTCCTTCCAATTGGAGTAAAAAAGATAAACTCTGAACTAGTGCAGCCAGTTCAGCCTAGTGCAGCGAAAACGAACAGACCTTATATATACACTTTTTTTTACATAATCGCAAGTATACAATTCCTTTTTTTAAAAATAGGAACAAACGCAGCCGTCCCATGCGAATGTCCCAGTGCCAGATCATAATAGTCAAAGAAGCTCGGGTTCACAAGCTAGTCATACCAGCACACCTGCAAATATCTGGCCACCTTCCACCACCACAGGTAAATATTTCGATCTTATTATTATATATTATATTATATATTATATTATATATTATAAAATATTAAACGCTGTATTTTTATCATGCATGTTTTCTAGGTGGAGGAGGTTCTAACGAGCAAAGTATGGATGGCATATCTACATCAGAAAATTTATTGGATATTGGTCCACAAATCACTGCTATTGAGAATGGTGGATTTAATAATAATTGGTGGGCTTGTCCTGTACCACCTCCGTCTACTGTAAATCAAGGACAACATGGTAAAGTATCAAATTAAGGATAATATTTCAAAACTTTAAAAAATTAAAGAAAGAAATAATTAAGATATATTTCTTTCGTTGCAGCTTCGGTCGAATATTATCGGCAATTATTATTGGGTTCGCAAGCTCAACAACTGCAAATGATGGGTACGACAGTACAACAATGTTGTCAGCTTCTGTGGACGCAGCAACGCGAGTTACAATCCATGCGCGCCGCTATTTCTCAACTGCAATTACAAGTGAGATCGCAAAATGAGATAACGCAGCGCGCCAATAATGCCGAAAATCAGGAGGAATACTCTAATCTGAGCCGCAGCGTTCACAATCTCGGCGATACGTTGGACGCGACTTTGCCTCCTAGTTCGTCTTTACCAAATCTTGTGTCACTACCTAATTCTTCGACAGCATTATTGCATACTCCGATAGTTACTTCTAACTCACAGCAACAACAGCAGCAACAGCTGAACAATCAAGTACCTCCTGGTAATAGAGCAAACAACTACTGGGACAATTTTCGAAGGTAAAAAAATTGATTTACAAGTCGACACACGAGTATATGCCTCGTCTTTTCTGATATGTTATAAAAATGTAGATTTGTGAAAATTATATTTTATTGCGTATTTACTCTTACTTTCCTCTAGTTAAATTTTTATTTACTTGATTAAAGAAAGAAAGTTTTCTCTAAAAATCTCTCTCTCTCTCTCTCTCTCTCTCTCTCTCTCTCTCTCTCTCTCTCTCTCTCTCTCTCTCTGCTCATTATATTTGAACATGATTGTTGTAATAAAGAAAGATGACTATGAAATTAATTAAATTTTAATAATAATCAGCAGAATTCGACAACGATTACTTTATGGAAATAATGTAATCAGAAAAAAAGTTTGTACTATATTACTCCATATTTTTCGTATTCCATAATATTTCCTAGTTTGATCAGATTAATCACGCGTTTTTGTTTTCTATTTTTCTGTAAGTCTAATGTATTACATTACATCTAATAATAAACATCACAATCTCCGCCTTTGTCATTTTCTTATTTCTGTCATACTTTTCAATTATCATTATCCTTGTTTAAGACTGAGATATTTAAGCACGTATAGCCTATATCATAATTCAGTAAATAATCCTGTGTGGTTAATACAAACAAAAAAACTAAATAAGGAAAACATTTGTTGGTAGGTAATATATAGGTACGTAAACTTTTCATGATTGGATAGAACATAATTTATCAATCTAAATTTTTTATGACTAACATTAATGTGCATGCAGACAATAATTATTCTAACATTGAGATATTTTTGCGATTTATTTGCGATTTCAAACACAATATTTTTGTCTGCCATTTTAACCTCTTTTTTTTTTTTTACAGAATCCTTTATTATTCTGTAAATTCTGTAACAGAATTGTTTTATGTGTTAATATAAATTTTTTAAATATAAATTTTGATATTTGAATTTTTATGTAAAATTATAAATATAAATTTCTTAATCATCTTTTTTTATTTTCAGTTATTCCCGGCAAAATCTGCTCTCAGGAAATGTAAAGACAATAACTGACTCTCCCGTAGTTATAGCAAATTCGACATGTTCTACAAACACGACTAATGCAAGCGGAAGTAGCGTCAACAGTTCGCTGATGTATGGCACATAAAGATAATTAGATCGATATTAATATACGTTCTTTATATAATATTTTTTATTTGATTTTTAAGGAAAGATAAACGGAATAGAGAACAAGGAGCTGATAATTTACCTTTGCCGTTAACCGCAGAAGCACAATATTCATTAAACCTCCAATTACCGTCGAATCTACAACAGCAAGACAGGGAAAACGCTACTAGTCGTAGTAATATCATAGCAAATGAGATGTCTCAAGTTGATAATCTTTGGGAAGAAACTCATAGTTCTTTTCGATTAGCATCTGCAACAAATGACGATAACATCTTTAATAATCTCAGGTTTGAATTCTTTTCAAGATTTATTATCACAAAATGATAATGATACATCTATTAATTAAAAAATAATATATTATTTTTGTTATCATACAAAAGTATATATATTAAGTTTGAGCAATTTATTACAAACAGTTCAGAGATGAAAGAAGCAGTCAGTTCGCTCATCGCAGTGAATAAAAGGCGACTCGATTTTCTAATAATTACTTTGAGAGAAATTAAGACTATTAGTGAGGACCACAGACTGCGATCTCATTTGCTAAGATCACTACGCGCTTTACAGGACACACAAACATTAAATAATCCATTGGTTAGTATATAATCTGCATTTGTTATAATGTATGTACATTTATATGAATTATTCTGCAATAAAATTGAGTCCTGTAGCTACTAATTAAAATTTTATGTAGAACGAAGCAGTTGACTTAACTCCAAGTGAAAGTTGTCAATCTAGCGACGAAGACTCTGATGTCGGTGCAATTTTGGGCTTTGGTTTGGAAAACCAATCGTCTATGACCGAATTGGTTGCGACATCTCATGTAGACACTGCCTCTTCTCCAGCTTCGTCTCAAGTACCATTAATAGACCATTTGGAAATATCGGTAAACAATAATTTTAAATTAAAAATAAAATTCTGTTACATGATGTACATAAGAAATTCCCTTCTAAATTATAATCCAACATTGTTTTAGGGAACATTCTCACTCGACTGTGCAAGTGCTCTCCCTTCCACTTCTATTGCTAAACCTGGTTATAATGAAGATTTGGCAGAAGCTGATCAATCGAGGCCTGAATCTTCAAGAAATCAAAAGGTATTATATTTTTTTTTAATTTTTCGAGATTAAATGGATGATATAAATCAATATTAAACATGTTTCAGCCTCCTGTTGGCAATGAAAATAATGAAAAAGAGCAAGAAGAAGCAGCATCTTATCCGATTGATGCAGAAGCAGTTACCTCTGACTTTGAAAGTCTTGCTGCTAAAACTGAAGATGAAAGAGCAGATGATACTGAACTCGATACATTTCTTACTAGATTGCATCATTAATTTTGATATGTTTCCATAAAATAATTATTTAAAATTATTTTTTTCATTGCAATAGTACAAAAAACATAGAAATGTATCTTGATCACTAATAAGATGTTGGTTTACTATTTCCGACTACTTCCAATTTCAAAAAATTCAACTAATAAATAATTGAAATTGGTAAGATAGCGCATAATAGTTATTAAAAATTAAAAATTTTATATACTACATATAAGTTAAAAAACGCTCAACAATTATTGACAGCTAATAAACCTCTAGTTGAAGTATATAACTTCAAATAAAAACATAACGAATTCAAATTGAAAGGTAATAAAGAACATTGCCACTATATATGTATAAACTAAAGCAAATATAATTTATATTGTAATTTATGTGTTATTATATCTTGGCAAATTCAATTTTGTAAATTATAGCAGAACATCTAATATGTATGTATAATGATACTTTAATTATAATCGTGTGTTGTATCTATCTTAATTAAAAACGAACATTGGAAGATAAAGGAAACTAGAGGGTTAAATTATGAGATTGATCTGAGTTTGTAGACAAAACTAAAAATTTTTTTGGGAGAGCTTTGAGCTTATCTTTGACTATGTGTGTGCGTGTGCAAGAACAAAATCAAGAAATATATTAAATATATAAGAAATACATAAAGTATATGTAAAAAAAAACACTTTAATATTATATATGATATAATATCAAACTAAATTTTTAAAATAAGATATATCAAAGAACTTTTTTAACAATTAACGTTAAACAAAATTGTTATAGATTATGCCTTTCAATCTAATATGCTACTTAATGTGCATTGATTTTCAAAATGTTATACAATTAAAACACTGTTCACACACAAACAAAATCAGTTCAATCGAGACAGTCATAACGAAAAAAACGCAGTTTAAAATACAATTTTTCCTACATATATTTACGTAATTGATATTTCTTATCAATGCAGATCTACACTTTCGACAATCTGAAGTTTTAATTTTATTATTTTATATCGATAAAAAAGTTCAGATTGACAATAATTGTGTAAGTAAAAATAAAGATAATATCTGTTTTTCTTTTATATTTATATCGAGTCGGCACAGTTGATATCGCAATGTATTGCGCAATTTTCGAACAGTCTAGTCAACTTTTAAGCTTGATTCATCTCGTACCACGACTACACGTAAGATCGGTCCTCTTTCTTTTTTTTACACCTGCCTCCTACATTTTATCGCTATATATAAAGATATCTTATCTTTCTTTTTATAGAAATACAAAAAAAGGCTCCACGTGATAATCCTCGTTAGCAGGCAGGTAAAGTCGGTTCCCGAATTATCGTAAGCTGCGGTCAGCTGCGGCGTGGCCCCTCACATTCTTCTCTGTGGTTGCGGCCATGCGTATTTTGCCATAAAGATCAGAGAGAAGCCTGAGAGACGTCACGGCCCGGTTTTAGGTGATCCCTGAAAGCGATACGCCCTCTGTGGACATAGAAAACGTGCACATTGAACTACGTAGCCAAAGTCCACGAATGTTCTCAATGGTAACTCACAATGTGCACATTTTCGGTTGCGTTCTGTGCTATAAGCACGAAGTGTCGGTAACACGATTTCTGTCTTTTTGTATACAGGGTGTCCGTCAACGTAAGACGCTTACGTATTAAATGAATTTCTAATATAAAGACGTTTTGTGGTGTTATT